>JAYMFT010073277.1:0-14515 GCA_038088735.1 Panulirus argus
ACCTCTGAAACATATATCTTCTTTGTCAACCTTTCCTCATTCATTCGTTCCATATGTCCAAACCATTTCAACACACCTTGATTAGGGCCTCAGCTGCCCGTGCCATCTTAGCTAACATAAAAGAAAAATGAAACGTGGTAAAGTATGGGATGTACATGGGATTGCACTTGAGTTTCTCAAAAAAGGAACAACAGTGTTATTAAGTGGTTTAACAGAATCTTCAACATATGTGAGGAAAAAGGTGAGGTGCCTGAGCAATTGCAGGGTGCACATACAGTCAACTTGTATATGGGCAACAAAGATAAAAATTAATGTTCATATTATAGAGAAATAAGTCTAGTAATTAGGGAGAAAGAATACAAGCCATGTATCTCCTATATTTTGTGGAAAATGACTAAAGTTGGGTAGAAATAATTTGCTGGAAATCCTTCCCTCCAGTATTACTTTCCAAAAGAAGGTACAGAGGAAAGATACAAATAAGGATATTTTTTTCCTCTAAGGTTTAGTCTTC
This sequence comes from Panulirus argus, assembly GCA_038088735.1. Taxonomy (NCBI): domain Eukaryota; kingdom Metazoa; phylum Arthropoda; class Malacostraca; order Decapoda; family Palinuridae; genus Panulirus; species Panulirus argus. The sequence continues at coordinate 512 of JAYMFT010073277.1, forward strand.
TGTACTGGACTATACCATGTTCATGCAGGAAACAGAAAACAAGCATGAACAAAAAAAGAAGTCTAGTGAGTATACCTGATAAAATGTATGGGACACTGGTAACTAAGAAGATAGTGTCATGCACACAGCAGATGAGTGTAGAAGAACAATGTGGTTTCAGGAAAGGCTAAGAGTGTCTGGACCAGGTGTCTTCTTTGAAGAATGTGCATGAGAAAGACAGGAAAAGTAACATACGTGCCATTTATAGATCAAGAAAGCATAAGACAGACATGCCTTATGGAATGTGCTATTAAAATATTACTAATTGCAGTGAAATTTTACCAGGAGACTAAGGCAAATGTGCCTGAAGAAAGCAGAAGGGTGGGTCTTTGTCAGGGATGTGTGATGTCACCATGACTGTCTTATCTGTTCACGGACAAAGTGGTGTGTGAGGTAAATGTGAGGATCTTGGACCATATATATGCAGTATACTAGATGTAAAGAAATCAAGGATAAATCAGATGCTGTCAGTAGATAATACAGAGTTAGTGGCCAACTCCAGAGAAACTCCAGAGGCTAGACAGACAGCTTGGAAGGAGAAAGTTTAAAATTAATGTGAAGAGAATTGAAATGAGATGAAGAAGTGGGCTGAGAGAGGAAGGATTGAGTTTGTCTTTAAATGGGGAGGTCTATGAGGAAGCAGAGTGCCTTAGGTACCTGAAGTGGATCTGGTTATGTACATAACCAAGAAGGATAGAGGGTGGAGGAGGGGGTTAAGGCCCCGGGTGCATAAAGAAGTGTATAAAGGGATATTTGGTTATGTATGAAGGTACAGTACGCTCTAGAACAAAAAACAAAGGCCAAATAACATTATCAAAACATATACTGGTACAGAAGAAATGCCAACTTTAGCATTTATTTACTTATGATTATCCCAGAACTCTTTCTAAGAAAGAGTACTGGTGTTACCTGTGACTTCTTTCCAGAGGATTCTGCAGCTCAAGGATGCACAACTTCCAATAACAGGGATATATGGACTCCTTTGGAGTGAGTTCTTTGTCAAGACTGTACTCAGTGATACAGCCTCATCAAAGGTGACTTTTCACTCACAGTTCAATCTCCTGCAAGCTGAGAATGGTAACCCCAACTTTAGCTTTAAAACAAATAAGCTTTGACAGGCATGGAGAAGTCTTGAGAGCTTTACAAACCCACAAAGAATATTTCATGACCCAATGAGGGGTCATCTCCCAGAAATGAAAACTCCTAGTCTAGAATCTTACATGCAAGGGAACGAAAGCAAGTGGATATGGTGGAGATAAATGCCATAGGACAATATGTCATGAGGCAGGTTGATCACTTTTGATATTGCAGTCTCAAAGAAAGGTGAGGTAGTGAGCACAGCATGACTTAAAGGCTAACCAGGATGTGTTTCTGAAAAGACCTAGGCATATGAAAAAAATAAGTGAAGAGAGACTGAAAAAGAAGAGGCATGTGTTGAAAGTGGAGGAACAAGGGATCTGGGGAGCCTGAGGAGAATTTGGATGACAGAGAGAAGGAAGCTTTGAGGTATTAGGGCCTGAACATTCGGGAAGGTGAAATCCATTCACTGGATACAAAATATTAAAGGAATGTGTATATGAGTGGTAAATTGCTGATAATGGACTCAAACAGGGTATATGGAGTGAGCAAGGAAAATCACGGACTACTTTGTGGTGCAGAGATGTGGATGATAGATTCAAGTTTTGGTACATTGTACACAAATGCTCGAGAGTTCATGTGTGAAAATGAAGCCATCACTAATGTGTCCCTAACACTACCTCATGAAGGTGCAAAAAGAAATTTGGTATTAAAAATAAGAGATGTTCATTTCACAAGAACTTCAACATTTTCTAGTAACACATGATTCTGGCAACAATATACTTTTCTATGTTAAATCAATAACAGAAATACACTACAAAGTCATTTTACGTTACTGCATTATAAAAATAAACACTATATATCTAAGTGTAGAAATAATATATAAATGTAATAATGTGCAGAAATAATATTGATATGCTTTACTCAGAAATGTATACAAACTTTGCACATACCAACAAGAAACAACATGGTGAATCATCAAAAAATTTAAAAGTGTTAAACTAATTATTCTAGCAAAGGACTAAATGCTAGCTCAAACACCTTTATGTAATTCTTTTAAATACTAAAGTATTTTACTTGAGCTTACTCATGTGCATGCTCAGCACATGCACCAAGTTCTTCAATATTTTTTTTTTTTATGTTGAACTCCTTTACATGAACAGTCAATGAAGGCTTCTGCAGTTCCTAAGCAAAGTTCCAGATACCTTGCTGGATATAAATGAACAAAACCAAAAAAGTGGCATTTCAATATGTGTGCATACAATGAAACTGCTTCTTTACACACTGCCAAACCTGAATGATGTTTTTAGTATCAAACTAGGGGAAATGGAAGAATGTCCATTCTAGTAGTCTATGCAAGTCTTTTCAACAAGGAAACAAGGGAGAAGACGAGACTGAGAAAGAAATATAAGAGTGCAATGAAAGAAAGGAATGAGAGAAGTTTCGGGGTACTAGTACCAGAAAAATTCAAGAAGGAAAGAGGCATACATGGGAGAGTAAGAATAAGTATATATCATATATGCAGTGATGTACCTGACTGCTGATGGTAGGTTCTGGATTCAATGCAATGTACACAACAGCAAGGGAATAGAGTTGTGCAAGTGAGGCCATTGTATGTTTATTCTTGGCACTACCTTTGTAAAAGTGGGATAGGTATAAAAGAAGCTGTTATTTTTAATCAAAAGTAATTCATCTTAGCTCTACTGTTCTTACATCACTCTTCGATAAACATGAAATAAATGTGTACCTCTTTTCAAAAACAATAGGTATATACAAACATGTACTATAAGTGCAAAACTTTACTCAGTGTAAACAAAATTTTTGAGATGTGAAGAAACTCGGATAGATACAAATTTGGCTCTTGGGAAGTCCATATAAAGAAAGAGGGTTCAATACCTTTCAAATTTCTACAAGAGATTAAGCTCTGTCTTAGACAAAAGAGAAGGCTGGGAGGATTGTTTGTATTAGGAGTATCAGAAACTATTTGATACTACACCACATGGAAGGCTGCTTAAGAAACTGGACCACCAGATATGAAAAAGGGGGACACTCTTTCAATGGACAAAAAATGGGAGAGAATACAGGATACATGTTCGAGAAGCTTTCTGCAAATGAACTGAGGTGAACAGCAGATTGCCACAAAGTTCTGTTCTAGAGCCATTACTCTTCTTGGTCTACATAAATGACATGCCTAAACATATGGTTTCTCACCTAAATATGTACGCATTTGAAGCAAAAGTCATAAGGGAAGTAAAAAGTGAAGAGGATCGCATCAACTTATAAGGGGACCTATTCAAACTCCAAAGTTGGTGTCATACATGGTTGGTGAAATTCACTCTGAGCAAATGTACAGCAATGAGAATGGGACACAGTGAAAGGCCTTAATAAGATTATTATCTAGCAAGAAATAAGCTCCAGGATTCTGCATATGAGAAAGACTTAGGAGCTGTGATATCCCTAACCTGTTGCCAGAAACCTACATTACAAGAATATTAAGGGAGGCAAACTATTTGCTTGCGAATATTAGAAAAGCTGTTAAGTATTTGGATAAGGAAATATTTAGCAAGTTGTTAATATCCTACATAAGGTAAAAACTGGAATATGCTTTTCAAGTTTGGTCACTGCACCTAAAGAAGCAAAAGTGCAAATGGGGAAAGGTTTAGAGGGGGGAACAAAGATGGTCCCAGCAGTTAGAGTGCTGAGTTACATGGAAAGGCTGGAGGCTTTAAATCTGCACATCTTGGAAGAAAGGGGAGTGAGGGGTGACCTGATGACAACCTTTACGTTCATAAAATAGATCAGTGATGTATACAGTGAACTTTTTCATATTTGTGAAACTAAGCAAGAAACTTGTTAAAAAAAACATGTAGAGAAGTACTTTTACAGTATAAGAGTAGTGGATGAAAAGAATAAGATGACTGAGGACATATTTACTGCAGACAGCATACATAAATTTAAGAAGCTATATGACAAAAAAGAATGTTTCAGAAATGGGGCTTAACAAGTGTAAAACTCATTCCCCATTATGACTATTAGGTAATTACATATAAATCACTAATTTACTCTTACTAGAGAATAATTAATACTAATACAAGTATATCACATTACCTGGAAATTCATGAATTTTGTTAATTTCTTCACCTCATCAGAGAGAACTCTGACAGTCTTCTCATATATCTCAACACGGTTAGGTTGTTCATTTGATTTAGGCTGTGGGATAGCACGGGAGCAGCAGCGCCAAGTGTACAGCATCACTGCATGCTGCTCTCCTTCCTCTAGCAGTTTATTCTAAAAGGAAAGAGAAATTATAACAGCTTCATCATAAGAAGATGACAAAGGCTTTAAATGGAAAACTGAATTACAAAACAAATTACACATTCAGATAAAAGTGCTAATATCAACATTTTCCTTTCAAACCATTACCTCCATTGTTACAGTCACAGGGATTATCAAATGAACTAAACTAAACTACAAAACAATCTGCTGATATATCCTCCTTCTCATATATTAAAGCAATAAAGATGATTACAAATAAATCTAAATGAAAATATTAAAGGCTACTTTAATACAAGAGTACATGCAAAAGATGGTCATCAAAGAGTGAAAGGCATTTACCTCACTAAAGCTGGGGGTTAAAGCTTTCCAACCCCTGAATAAGATCAGGGTACAAGCTAACCCTAAAGAAAAATCTCCATATACTGTCAAAAAAAAAGTTTATAAACAGACAGTATGTTGAATACAACTCCCCACTCTTCAAGTATGGGAATGAAGACATAACATACGTTACGAATAACTAAAACATAAACACATAAAAAAAAATCACATTAAGATATAATATAATAAAGCTGAATTTTCCCAAAACTACCTGTAATTATGGCCAATAACAGATTCATAATTTTCACACTAAAGGTAAGTAATTCAGTTTCTCACCAATTCAGCATGCGTGGCAGCTTCTTCCATGTATTTTGCCACACCTGTCACATATGCCATTCGATCTTCAAAGTTTGTATCAAAATTTGCAATATATACAACTGAACATGGCTGAGCCTCAATGACTGGCTGCTGGTCTGGCAAAGGCAAGTCATCCAAGACATCAACATTGCTGAGTGCATCAGTGATCGTGACACGTTCACCAGACATATTGACTCTGTAAAAAGTAAAAACCTGGTTAATTTATTTTCTATAAATTCCATCTTCTAAAGCTGACTTACTGATTTTGTGAAATTTGTAAAGCCCTAAAAGCTAATAGTTATTTAACACTTAAAAAAAATTCTTAGAACCTAAAACTGTTTATATGAAAAAAAAAATATTCTGGCATCCTTTAAAAAGCACTAATGAATCTATCCACATCAACATTCCTCTTCAAATGTAATTTCTAGATTAATTTTCTTAACAAATCTTTGCAGTTTAGGTATAAGAAGACACAAACTATGAGGAGAGGTCACAATAAGCCTGCAAGTAGGGTATGGAATGTTTATTATGAGAATATGGTATGGTATGGCATGGTATGCTAAGTTATGTTACAATATCTTTTGTTATGCTGTGTTAGTTTAGGTTAGGTTTGCTTTGGTTTGGTTAATGCTAAATATTGTATAATTTCCTTGTTTTCAACCCATAACATCTCATTTTCAAAGCTGCACCCACTTCTCAGTATACAGCCCTGTAATATTTGGTGTAGTAACCAGGGCCTGAGAGGGGGGGGGGTGTGCAGTGGGTTACATTGTAACCGGGACCAGGGTACTAAAAGGGAGCCCGGGAATTTCCTGAAATCTCAGAAAATGCAGAAAATCAACAGAGCGCTCTATTCCACCCCTCTCTCATCTTCCATACCCTTGTTGGCCTTACAGCTCACGGCATAAAACCGTACTGGATAAAAACAGGATGACTAATGGAGAAGGGAAGGGGACCTGAAAGAAACTTTTTACCCCTGATAAAATTCCTCTCATGGGCTCTGGTAGTAATACATCATCTCAATAAGCCTAAATCATATGGACTAACTCTGTGAAGTCCATTAATGTGTGCTTCATCCAAATGTACTAGTTATTTCTGTATTGCCCCTATACCAAATCTTTACCATTACTATTTTAACTAAATTCATAAAGTATTTCATTATTTTGTATGACCAACATAAAGCAGAATGCAATGATTATAAAAGAACAATTAAATTCTCGCATCCATGGTTTACATAAAAGTTCTTTGACAAATGAGGATGGTGTGTTCTTTTACAATCAAATTTAGGTGGATCTAGTAAAGTAAGTTTTGCTAGTTAGGTTTATTTTCCCATACATTTCTTTTGAGATAATCATGTTCAACTAAACGTTTATACTGAGCTTCAAAACTCTCAACCATTTACTTGAGTTTACTTGAGCAGTAATTGAGTGTGAACCCCATACTCCCAGACTAGATTCCACATTTCTGCGAATGACTTCATTACCCTGGTAAGATTTTGGTGAAAAAACTGCAGTAAAGTGGAAGTATAAATATTTGATTCAGGAAATTGGTGCATAAGTACATCACTTCTGTCTGTGCATTTTTAGTTTGAACCCACATTTTGCTACCTCTTTGCTAAATGAGACTGTGATTTAAAACTGCATAAATATGCTGATATGTTTTCTCATACCTTTTTACTCGATAAACTGTCTTCTTAAACGGAATCGATACTCCCACCGGCTACATTAATAGTAACATCTGAAAGTTGTAAACTGACATGACTGTAACACTCATGGCTACTCACCCACCTGGTCCCACTGTCATTTTACAAGAATAAACAAATTCACTTACTGACCAAAGAAAATTAGAACTGCACATTTTAATATCCTAAAACATATCTTACTCTTCATAAAACATAATCTAGAGTATTCAAATGAAATATCAAAATTGTCTAAGTATTGTACTGGTTAATTTACTTTAACAATGGCTATCGTGTTTCCATGGATACTAATCATTATAACTTACTTATCTATACAAACTTGACCAGTCACTCACTGTAAGACATTACAAGTATTGTAATAAACAAAATGAGAAGTCTGACAGTCACCTGAGCTCTCCCTTCTTCGTAACCTAAAGAGTTTCTAGCGCACCAAACACAAGGGCAAATATATATGTTCCTTACACTCTCCTCCACACACTTACCTATAGTACAAATTTACAGATCGAACAGGTAAATGAATCACATGTTCATATTACTCATCTTTCTCGGCCCAATCCTTTCTACTGTAAACAAATACAATTGACAGGATGAGCGAGCGTCGCGTTGCGCACCTATCCCACCCACCCCGCCTGCGAGGTACTAGCACATCAGGACCCACCCCACCCACCCAGCCTTTGAGACACTAACACACCAAAAACCATCCTGCCCACCCACCTTGTGAGTCACTAACACCATGACCCATCCCGCCCACCCAGCCAGTGAGACACTAACACAAGACCCATCTCGCCCACCCACCTTGTGAGTCAGTAATTCCATGACCCATCCCGCCCACCCAGCCTGTGAGACATTAATACACCAAGACCCATCCCACCCACCCACCCACGTTTTGAGTCACTAACGCCATGACCCCTCCCGACCACCCAGCCTGTGAGACACTAACACGCCAAGACCCGTCCACCCACCTTGTGAGTCACTAACACCATGACCCATACCGCCCACCCAGCCTGTGAGACACTAACACATCAAGACCCATCCGCTCCCCCACCTTGTGAGTCACTAAAACCATGACCCATCCCGCCTACCCAGCCTGTGAGACACTAACACACCAAGATCCATCCCGCCCACCACCTTGTGAGTCAGTAACACCATGACCCATACCGCCCACCCAGCCTGTGAGACACTAACACATCAAGACCCATCCGCCCACCCACCTTGTGAGTCACTAACACCATGACCCATCCCGCCCACCCAGCCTGTGAGACTAACACACCAAGACCCAACCCGCCCACCACCTTGTGAGTCAGTAACACCATGACCTAGCCTGTGAGACACTAATAAACCAAGACCCATCCCGCCCACTCACCTTGTGAGTCTCTAACACTATGACCCATCCCGCCCACCCAGCCTGTGAGACACTAATACACCAAGACGCATCCCACCCACCCACCCACCTTGTGAGTCAGTAACACCATGACCCATCCCGCCCACCCACCTTGTGAGTCACTAACACTATGACCCATCCCGCCCACCCAGCTTGTGAGACACTAACACACCAAGACCCATCCCGCCCACCCACCTTGTGAGTCACTAACACCATGACCCATGCCGCCTATCCAGCCTGTGAGACACTAACACACCAAGACCCATCCCGCCCATCCACCTTGTGAGTCAGTAACACCATGACCCATCCCGCCCACCCAGCCTGTAAGACACAAACATACAAAGACCCATCCCGCTCACCCACCTTGTGAGTCACTAACACTGTGACCCATCCCGCACACCCACCTTGTGAGTCACTAACACCATGACCCATCTCGCCCACCCAGCCTGTGAGACACTAACACATCAAGACCCATCGGCCCACCCACCTTGTGAGTCACTAACACCATGACCCATCCCGCCCACCCAGCCTAAGACCCATTCCGTCCACCCACCTTGTGAGTCACTAACACTATGACCCATCCCGCCCACCAACCTTATGAGTCAGTAACATCAAGACCCACCCCGCCCACCTAGCTTGTGAGGTACTAACACACCATGACCCTTCAGCCCACCCAGCTTGTGAGACATATAAGTGCCTGGACAAGTGAAATAAAACTTACAGGTAACAGATACACTGATCACTGGAATAAGTTACCGAATACAGTTAATGCAAAAACTGTACCTTTAAAAACAGGTTTGACAATTTTTTCATCAATTCAGGTACCTACTGAATGAACACTGAAAAGAATATTCATTCATACCAATTTTCTATTCCCTACCCAGGCCCTAAGAATATTTATTGTAGAGCAGCAGAGGGAGAAATAGTGCAGTAAGACTTTATAGTAAGGTGTTCTTTTGTTCTATTCTGTTAAATTCTACAGAGGCTTACTTCAGGAATGTAAGATTTTTTACTTTCACTTTTTTCTGCAGCCTGTTGTTGGTAAAGGAAGTGGAGGGTAGATGAAGCTTGTTACGATCCTAACTTCATTCATTCAAAACAGGGATGAATAGATGTAAACTCAAACGCAGATAACCTGAAGATGGGCAAACGGGCCCTCTGTTGGTTTTTCTCATGCTGTCATTCTTTTTGTACCAAACTTTATTTAATTTACTTTCTGATACAACTTAAGGCTTTGTGAAATGCTGTGAGCGCCAGTGGACTTGAATCCACATAGTACTGAAGGATCTACTTCAACAGAGAACGTTAGGAAAGGTAAAAATCGCATTACAAAAAGTGGCTAGTATGTTAAGTATGATCAGGGTTGGCCGTAGGTATCATACAGTGTTTTCAGTGCAATATACATCTTTCAAAATCAAGTTAACGGGTAGATTTGCTTCGTATCATTCAGTTGATGCGATTTTACCGCCTGAATAAAGAAAACCCTCCTCTGTTTATGAATGGCTGATACAAGATATAGTAAACTACGTCGCCTCATCTAACCAAAACTTGATAAGTTGCTGTACTTACACATCACCGCTCACGACACTTGGCACTGGCTTCAACTTGTCCAAGAATCCGCGGACTGGAAGGTGCTCCTGAGGTATGGAGGCGAGGGAAGCCGTGGCTACCAGGGATCCTGACGACACCGACCTGCTCATTATAGAGGATCCACTGCCCCTGGTGGATACAGAAACTATATATATATTTTTTTTTTATGTTGAAGGCTCCAGTCACGGACAAAAGTCCACATCAAGGCCGGGCCCTAATTCAAAAATAGAGAGAATTGAGAAAGGGGGAAAAAACAGACAGGGAAAGTATTTACAAATTTTTGAGAAAGTGCTTGTTTTGGGATCTGTTGGTGTTATTTGGATCTTGTGGTGTTGATGGTTGAGTCTGGTGGTGGTTGTTGGGTCTCGTGGTGGACGTTGTTGGGTCTTGTGGTTGTGGTTGTTGGGTCTTATGGTGGTGGTGGTTGGGTCTTGAGGATCGTTAGATCCTCTAATCGTTTATCTAAACTATGGCGTTTGTTTGAGAGTGTAACAAGTGTTGTATTCACTGACAGACGTAAGGTCAAGCGGCCGTTGTTAAGGAACGTTTTATCAAAACTTTGTGATGATTGTTGTGCTGTATTAATGATCAGGAATGCTGGGGTTATTATGTCTTTGGCTACTTGAGTCATGTAGTCCTTGTTTTGCTAAACTAGGGTTATTATTTATCGATGTGAATGTTACTTCCGATGAGTCTGACATCATATGGTGAACAGTTATCAAGTCTAAAATTGGAATTGTTATCACGTTCTACACTAGCAAGAACAAGTTAGTAGACTTTACAGAAAATAGCTATATCTTATCGGGAGAAATTATATCGACGAGGACATTTTTTTTTTCATATAAACTTGTGTGTGGCGGTCCAGTTGTATGGACGGTCCACTTGGTGTGATCAGATGCTTTACCCTCAGCTTTACTTTCCTGTCAATCTAAGAGGAAGGTTTAACCAAGCAACGCTGAGGCTAACATCCATTAGAGGCAGCTCTATAAACACTCCATCGACATAATTAGGTATGGGCTTTGATATTAAATTCATATGAAGATTTTGTGTGTTATCGTTGACCAGGGCAGGGAACTTTATATGGGCGGTTGTCGCGTGATCTGTACCTAATGTAAGGATGCAGGAGAAAACATTATGCCAAAATATTTCAAAATAAAAAGAGAGAGAGAGAGAGATGGCAAAGAGGCAGTTTCTTGTGTGTTAGTTGGTACAAGGGAAGAGCACATGATGTAATGACTTTAAGTGTAGAGTGACCTTACTCCTCTTCTGTATACTATTTCCTGCTATACTTGCAACTTACGTATACATGGTGCATGATTTAAGCGTTTAGCCTGGTTCCATCATTGTGTGTTAACTGACTGGTACTGGAGTGATTGGTCAGTGATTGGGTGGCTTGAGTGCGATGACCGACTGGTTTTGGTGTGATTCGTTTGTAAATGGGTGACAAATTGTCTCAGGGTTGAACACACACTTTTGCAGCCAACGTATGATAACATCAGTAGCGTTTTAAAGAGATGGGGCCCTACGAGTGTAGAGCTTCCTCTCCATACAAGCACAAACAGGTAATTATTTCAAAGTTACCAGAATGTTCCCAGTTTATAAAGGTGGACTTATAAATCATAAATACGTAAAAAGATTTATAATCATCCAGACAAAAAAACATGAAGTGATCAGTGTAGATAATCAGAACATATGGAGTGATCAATATAGATAATCAGAACATATGGAGTAATCAGTGTAGATAATCAGAACATATGGAATGATTAGTGTAGATGACAGGTACTGCGCATATGGGGTTAACAGTGTAAAACAATCAAAGCATTTCCGAGGGTCAGTAATAATGACTGGCGAACACAGAGACTGGCTGAGTGGGTACCACGCCAGGCTTCCTACTGTCAGACACACACTATTCTGTCACAGTAAGATGAAAACTGAATGTAAGATTGACGGCATGGGTGAGGCAGGTGGATGTATCATTCTGGTGGGTGAGGTGGGTGGATGTCATCATTCTGGTGGGTAAGGAGGGTGGACGTATCATTCTGGTGAGGGAGGTGGATAGATGTATCATTCTGGTGGGTGAGGAGGGTGTATGTATCACTCTGGTGGGTGAGGAGGGTGGATGTATCATTCTGGTGGGGGAGGTGGGTGGATGTATCATTCTGGTGGGTGAGGCGGATGGATGTATCATTTTGGTGGGTGAGGAGGGTGGATGTATCATTCTAGTGGGTGAGGAAGGTGCATGTATCACTCTGGTGGGTGAGGAGGGTGGATGTATCATTCTGGTGGGGGAGGAGGGTGGATGTATCATTCTGGTGGGGGAGGTGGGTGGATGTATCATTCTGGTGGGGGAGGAGGGTGTATGTATCATTCTGGTGGGGGAAGTGGGTGAACGTATCATTCTGGTGGGTGAGGCGGGTGTATGTATCATTCTGGTGGGCGAGGAGGGTGGATGAATCATTCTGGTGGGTGAAGCGGGTGGATGTTATCATTCTGGTGGGTAAGGAGGATGTATGCATCATTCTGGTGAGGGAGGAGGGTGGATGTATCATTCTGGTGGGGAAGGAGGGTGGATATATCATTTTGGTGGGTGAGGAGGGTGGATGTATCATTCTGGTGGGTGAGGAGGGTGGATGTATCATTCTGGTGGGTAAGGCGGGTGGATGCTATCATTCTGGTGGGTGAGGCGGGTGGATGTATCATTCTGGTGGGTGAGGAGGGTGGATGTATCATTCTGGTGGGTGAGGAGGGAGGATGTATCATTCTAGTGGGTGAGGAAGATGTATGTATCACTCTGGTGGCGAGGAGGGTGGATGTATCATGCTGGTGGGGGGGTGGATGTATCATTCTGGTGGGTAAGGAGGGTGGATGCATCATTCTGGTGGGGGAGGTGGTTGGATGTATCATTCTGGTGGGTGAGGCGGGTGTATGTATCATTTTGGTGGGTGAGGAGGGTGGATGTATCATTCTGGTGGGTGAGGAGGGTGGATGTTATCATTCTGGTGGGTGAGGAGGATGGATGCATCATTCTGGTGGGGAGGAGGGTGGATGTATCATTCTGGTGGGGGAGGAGAGTGGATGTATCATTTTGGTGGGTGAGGAGGGTGGATGTATCATTCTAGTGGGTGAGGAAGGTGTATGTATCACTCTGGTGGTGAGGAGGGTGGATGTATCATTCTTTTGGGGGAGGTAGGTGGATGTATCATTCTGGTGGGTGAGGAGGTTAGATGTATCATTCTGGTGGGGGAGGTGGTTGGATGTATCATTCTGGTGGGTGAGGTGGGTGTATGTATCATTCTGGTGGGTGAGGAGGGTGGATGTATCATTCTGGTGGGTGAAGCTGGTGGATGTTATCATTCTGGTGGGTGAGGAGGATGGATGCATCATTCTGGTGGGGAGGAGGGTGGATGTATCATTATGGTGGGGGAGGAGAGTGGATGTATCATTTTGGTGGGTGAGGAGGGTGGATGTATCATTCTGGTGGGGGAGGTGGGTGGATGTATCATTCTGGTAGGTGAGGCAGGTAGATGTTATTATTCTGGTGGGTGAGGCGGGTGGATGTATCATTCTGGTGGGTGAGGAGGGTGGATGTATCATTCTGGTGGGTGAGGCAGGTGGATGTTATCATTCTGGTGGGTGAAGCGGGTGGATGTATCATTCTGGTGGGTGAGGAGGGTGTATGTATCATTCTGGTGGGTGAGGAGGGTGGATGTATTCTGGTGGGTGGATGTATTATTCTGGTGGGTGAGGAGGGTGGATGTATCATTCTGATTGGTGAAGCGGGTAGATGTTATCATTTTGGTGGGTGAGAAGGATGGATGCATCATTTTGGTGGGGGAGGAGGGTGGATGGATCATTCTGGTGGGTGAGGGAGATGGACGTATCATTCTGGTGGGTGAGGAGGATGGTTGTATCATTCTGGTGTGTGAGACGGGTGGATGTTATCATTTTGGTGGGTGAGGAAGGTGGATGTATCATTCTGGTGGGGAAGGAGGGTGGGTGTATCATTCTGGTGGGTGAGGAGGGTGGATGTATCATTCTGGTGGGGAGGTCGGTGGATGTATCATTCTGGTGGGTGAGGCGGGTGGATGTTATCATTCTGGTGGGTGAGAAGGGTGGATGTATCATTCTGGTGGGTGAGGAGGGTAGATGCATCATTCTGGTGAGTGAGGAGGGTGGATGTATCATTCTGGTGAGTGAGGAGGGTGGATGTATCATTCTGGTGGGTAAGGAGGGTGGATGTATCATTCTGGTGGGGGAGGTGGGTAAA
>JAYMFT010073288.1:0-14514 GCA_038088735.1 Panulirus argus
GGAGCCTTCAACATAAAAAAAAAAAAAAAAAAAAAATATATATATATATGTACTTTGTTTCTAATATACGTATTAATCTGCCGTGCAAAATAAGTTACCGGCTGAGAAGTCTCACAGAGTAATTTCACTTCATTAGAAATTAATGTACTGAAAGATGGCCACTGGCGCGCCTGAGGCGTGTCCGGGTGCAGGGTTAGGTTGCCTGGCCACTACATCATCAGGATAAGGCATTCTGTACGTCTTGACGTGTATTCATTAATCGCATATTACAGCTCTGCAATATGAATAACATTCAAAACTGACTGAGTCCTTTGACCAACTCCTATATTGTTCTTTACTAACTTAAACTTGCAAATTGTGTATGGGTATTTACTAACTACAGTTTTTATAATCTGAAAAACATTTATGTTATCGGCTATACGTAGAGCCACAATGTAACCTAAAATTTACTTCATCTTATTTTTTCAATTCCGAAAGTATATGAAGAACACGGAACTGAGCGCCATCTATGGTGAAAGTTTCAAATACTGGGCAGACGGGTAGGTGGAGAGTAGGACTAAGCGAGAATGTGGCAACACTTGCTTCCCGCAAGTCAGTAACGAGTCACACATGGTTACCTCCACAGCCTCATGCACGGCGCCTGTAATGGCTTCTTCCAAGTGTCTGTTCCAAGACCTGTTACTCTCGGCCACTTAAACTGTATTGGACCTGGCAGCGCCTGCCTAGGAAGTTGTAAAGGACATCTTTAGTTTACCGACACACAGAGAGACTGCTGTCTCATTAAAACTAAAGACGCTATCTGCCGTGAGAGAGGACTGTTAATCCATGCTAAAGTTTATCTGCTTCAATATTTCGCTTTTAGCTAATTCTATTTTTTTTTCTTATCTACAGATATGAGCCAGAATATTTCCCATGCCTGTGGAAGGTCCACCTAATAGAAGCATCCATACATTTCGAACAGATTTCCAGCCTTGGTCTGCAAGACGCTACCATCGCACTAGCTGGCGCTTTCTGCTGGAAATGATGATTATTAGTTTGGTGGGAGGAGAATGGTGGTTAGTTGGCGTCTTCCCCAATTAGTGGGTCGGGCGGCCGTTGCACCACGACGGGTCACGACGCCTCCGAGGCAACCTGCCACCTCCGAAAAAGGAAGAAGCAACAGGTGAAGTCCAGCAAGTCCAGGACTTCCACTATACCCAGTCTTTCTAAGGTTATATCTGAGGCACATGTCAAACGTCAGAGAAGACCACAGTGGGGCTTAGTGTAACTTCATGGAGGCCTCCCCTGCTAAACACGAGCGGTTGATAAGGGTCTTCTCTGCCAAGGACGATGGATTCATGGAGGTCTCCCCTACCTAATACGAAGGAATAATAAGGACCTTGTGCCTGGGAATATGGTTCATGGAGGCCTCCTCTGCCAGGGACGAGAGGTTAGTAAGGGCCTCCAAGTACGAAGGTCCATGGAGGTTTACCCTGCTAGGGACGATGGTTAATGGAATCATCCCCTGCCAGGGACGATGGTTCTAGGGGCCTTCCCTGCCAGAGACGACGAACAATGGGGCCTCGTCAAACAGAGCATTCCCTTTGAACTCCTTGCCCTTATACAAATGCAAACTATACACAGGTATTCTGCTAGTAATCAGGCACCTCATCTTGAGACATGTATACATGCACTGCAAATCCTGACTAACCAATCAACAACGCTGTCTCCCTCTTGAGAAATTCAACTGCAGTCCCATCCATCCCAGCTAATTTGCCACACTTCATCGCACGCAAGGCTTTTACCTCCTCTTCTTCTTTCGCCAAATTATTTTCATAACTTTCTCGCTCCGAATACCTCAACGTACCAAACACCCCACATTTGCCACCCCTATTCTGGTATCAGACTCTCAACAGACCTTCAGATTACTCATTCCATTTGTATATAGTGGGGTGATGAGGTGAGAAGGTTGTCATGGATGTTGTGGTGAGTAGGTTGTTGGGTAGGTCGTGGTGGATGTCGGGTGGTGGGCAGGTTGTGGTGGGTTTGGGGTGGTTGACAGGTTGTGGGGTAGGTTGTGGTGGATGTGAGGTGAGTTTCATTACACAGTGGTGGAGGCGAGAGCGGTGCGGTCAGCGCCAACCATTGTGGCTGGCGGCGCCTGTATAGTGTTAATGGTCGAGCACCACACCGTTGACGCTCATGGCCCTGCCTTCGCCTGGCCCTCCCTGATGTTCATAAAGCTTACAGTGTTTATCAGGGCGGTAGACTATGTGGTGAATTAGTCAGCAGATATCGATTATCGACGAGGCACCTCTTTTTAAAGGTAAGAAGGAACACTAAACTAATCCAACACCTTAGACTCGAGAATTAGCCTCCCGAAATGGGTGAAGTATTGTGTTTGAAGGAGGGAAGACAGTAGTTATTCATGTCCTCCACGGACAGCGTACGTGGACATGGACTCGTCCGTGGAGGCTGGGACAGTGTTGTAGAGGGTGGCGACGCGCGGGCTCTCTGCTCGACACAATGAATACGGACAGGCCAGCTTTGTATGCCGGGCCGACACCTCCACCCCTCACTCACACGCGGAAATGGACAGACTTTGTCGTGTTTCTGGTGCGCTAGTGGCCCTTGCTGGGAGGAGGGGTGGGGGTCGATGATGGTCGAGACGAGTTGCAAGGAATTGGATGATGTGGCGAGTCAGTGATAGTATATGATATAAACTCTCCTTTTTCTGTCTTTTTTTTTTCTCTCTCGTGGGGTAAATCCTAGCCATGTTTGACCACCGTAGGACATGTGAGGGGTGTGGATGCCGACCCTGCCACCTGCATTCACCTCCCACAAAGCATCATTTCACCCCTGCCGGTCACAGTCAAGCACTTGTGTGAGAAATACTTAGAGAATGAGAAGGATTTGTACATAGCATTTATGGATCTAGAGAAAGCGAATGATGAGGTTGAAAGAGATGCATTGCAGAAAGCGCTACGAATATATGGTATGGAAAGGAAGGTACTTGAAGCAGTGAGGAGTCTTTATCGAGAGAGTAAGGCTCGTGTACAATTTGGAAGGGAAGAGGATGAATGGTACCAGGAGAAGGTGAGTCTCCATCATGGGTGTGTGATGTTACCGTGGCTGTTTGATCTGTTTATGGATGAGGTGGTGAGGCAACTAAATGCCGGGGTCTTGAAGAGAGGGATAGGTCGGCAAACTATTGGGGTGGTGTAAAGGGCCTAGGTAATGAGTTGCTACTTGCAGATGACACGCTCTGGCAGCAGACTCGAGTGAGACACTGCAGAATTGGTGACTGAATTTGTGTGACTGTGTGTGTGTGTGTGTGTGTGGAGGAAGTTAATATGAATAATATTATGTGTATAAAGTTCAACAAGGAAGAGAGACAGGCTGGGTTGAGTGAGAGGTTAATGTTTAAGGTACCTGGGAGTGGACATGGCAGCGGATGGAACCACGGGACCCTTGAGCAGGACGACTCGACCTCTGGGCACAGCGGTACGACTCTCTTGCTCGATGATACGACACTTGGACAAGACGGTCCAGGCTCGGGTGGTTGGTCATGTATGTTACCCCAGCTGGTCGTGTCTGCCGGCTACGACCACCTACGTCAACTTTGGTGCCTATTTTGCAGCTTAGCTGACTGGAATTCGTCGGCACTCTACATGAATAAAGTATTCCCCCCCCAAAAAAAAATGCTGCATATGAATCTGAATGAAACGAGAGAGAGAGAGAGAGAGAGAGAGAGAGAGAGAGAGAGAGAGAGAGAGAGAGTATGCATGAATAGCTCAGGGACTAAAGGAGCGACAGTAAAACAAAATGCGAGCGTGAAAAACTGAGGACAGAATGTGGAGAATGGAGAGCAGGGAAGGGATGCAAAGGGAAGAAAAAAGAAGGATGAGGAAAAAAAAACATTTGTGTGTGGTGGTGGGGGGGGGTTGGATATGGGGGGGGGAGTGGCGGAGGGGGGGGGGTGTGGGGCGGGTTTTGCGTCGGGTCGGTCGGTACACAGATCGGTCGGGATAGCGCCCGCATTCGGCTGCCGACAGCGCCCGCCCCGACACAAGAGGTTTTCTTATTTCAGTGGAATTCTTTGTTTCTCTTTTATGGTTTTGTCGGCCTTGTTATCTGGCAGATGGTCGGGCGCGATACGTTACTCTGGCCGCCGACCAAGAGGCTTACGCACGATAAAATCGCCGTAATGGTAATTATATGTAAGCTGAAGATCCATAGCTTCTCTTCTCTTGGGCCAAAAACACTACAGTATGCTGGCGGCCGCCGGAGACAAATGGCTCGCGTACTTAACATATCAGCCAGCGGGAAAAATAAAATTCCTTCCTTGGCTCAACCTCTGCTAAATAATCTAACCTTTCTTTTACGGAATTTATTTCAGCTGGATCGTATATGACATTCAACAAGTCTGTACAGTTTGATGAAAATATTCTCTGTCCTAAAAAACTGTGCTGTCGCTGAGCGCAGTGTGAAAAGGACCAACAGGCGGAGGAGAAGACCCTGTTCCCCGATAAAGCTACGACTGGAGCTCCAGGCATCAGAGTTGGGTTGTAGGGGCCTCCCTCTAACCACTCACCTACCACCGTTAATACCACCATACGGGCCTTCCTTCAACCACCCACTTACAAGTCCATGCACTTACCTCAAGGTCCACACACACACACACACACACACACTATGACGCACAGGAACAGACGATATGGTTCACATCACATCTTTGTCACGAAAGAACTTTTTTTTATTGCTCAGCAACTGCATGGCAACTTCAGTAATGGCGTCACAGTTACAGCGGTAGATAGACAGCGTCACAGTAACGTAGCAGCACTGTCACAGCCACACATTATCAACAACGTGACAGCTCTCCCAAGAACGGCGTAAAAACGCCGGAACAAGAGTGTGTCACAACAACACTTAAAGGAGCTAAAAGATTCACAATAAAAGCAGATAGTATAAGTTTCACAGCAGCAGGAACCATCACAGCACAACAACTCCAAGTGCGTCACAGCATTACAGCTATAACACCACCTGAACACTAGCACCGTAACAGCATCACCGCAGTAACACCAGGGCAGAAACATGGAAGCGGCCTGCATCACAGCATTAACATCACCACAGCACTAGCATCTGTCTTCACCACAGAAGTAATGTCACCACAGCAGCAAGGGGCAAGGCAGCGCTGTGCACCACAGCAGCAGGAAGCACGGCAGCGGTGTGCACCACAGAAGCAGGGAGCACGGCAGCGGTGTGCACCACAGCAGACTTGAGTGATTCATGACAGCGGACAAGTGGCTGACACAACGTTACAAACGACCAATATTTCTCCCACCTTGTCACGGGGTCCGATACACCGCACTGCGCCTAAACCGGACACCCGCCTGCATATGCAGACCCCGCCGTCGCATATACCGGTCACATCCACTCCGCCATACACATACACTAGGCCCGGACACATCTGTTTTTCTATAGACATAACGCATACATACATCAAGACTGTATACCTTTACTTGCGCTGTTTATGTGAGTTCTGCTTCACATCAATCGCTACACTCAGAAACAGCAGAACAATGCACATAAACCCAGTCAGACACAATAAACCCTATTATAGTACAAATACATACTCTATAAGATCCAGAGATGAACCTTACTGCTCTTCACAAACAGACACACACACACACACACACACACACAGCTCCCGCTAATACTTTACAGCTGATACACACCTGCACACACTCAAATATACACCCTTCGCCATACACTACCTTACGTATACCTTACGATGGTTTCGGAGTCTCTTACCACCAAAGCTCAATCCCGGACCTTCCCTTAACATTACGAAGGTATCTGGTTCCTGAGGTCTTCTACCCCAACAGCTTAACTTACGACGGTTTCGGAGGTCTTCTACCCCTACGGATGGGTCTAGGACCTAACATTAACTAACGAATACGTCGCGATGGTTTCCGAGGTCTTCTACCATTACCTCTCACGTCTAGATCCAAGCTGTCGTAGACCTTCCTCTGCTAAGTATAGGTCACTGGAGACTGCGGCCTGTAGACTTAAATCTAGCAACCCCCCCCCACCATCCTAAATCGTCTGACACACCACAATAAACATTCACTCTACCAGACATGCAAACATACCAATCTGTGGACCGTGTTCTTTAACTAAAACTTTCTTTCCCATGAATACGTACACATCATTTCCAAAATACACCGAAATCACTGGGTAACTCAGGCTCCCTGTTCTCAGAATGAAGTCATCCATCCACTCAGGTAAGTCGCGGCTACCTTACCTCTCCGGAAGTCGTCCGGATTTGTCTTTGGATCTTTCATGATAATATTGGCTTCATTTACCTAACAACTGATTTAACTAGATTATGAATTAAATAGAAACAGAATTTGTTGCGAGGCTTTACACTGACAGGACTTCAATTCAGTAGTCCTCGCCTTTCATATGCCAGAACAAGATTTTAACAAAATAATCTCTATCTTATCGGAGGAGCAAATGAGAACCTTCAGTATCGAGTTCTGCATTGGAACTAGTTGTCGACCTGCCTCCGACCTTGCCAAGGCCAATGTCTGCACGTCAGCACTAACCCCACTTAGCCTGTAAGTCAAGTAAAATATAGTCCTTATCTGTTAACTGGTTGAGTTACTGTTCTTGGAAAACGTATTCCCAAATATATAAAGAGGATGATTTTCTGATTGGACTAAAATTTCCTCGAATCTTCAGTAAAATACTCCACAGTTAGTAAAAACACGGCCGTAGAGGGGGGGAAAAAAAGCACATGAACATCACTTTTAAGGTTTTTCGCTGAAGAACTGGTTCCATTGGCGGCGGGTCAGGGTAGTGGAGGGCGGCAGGTAGATGATGGGGTCAGGCGAGCCGGAAGACTCACGCGCGCCGGGTCTCTATCAGGCCAAGCACTCGTCCATACGTGGTGTCGGGCGGGTATAATGGCTCCCTCACAGTTAGACAACACACCTCCCGGCACCTGTCAAGGGTACTCAGTCCTACAATTCTCCATGAGAAACGTGACGGCTTGTTCAGCCCCGAGCAACCCAGGCCTAGGCTTTTAACATTTATTCTCCAACAGTTCCTCATATCACCCGTCTTATTGGCGCTATCATCCAACCCAGATAACAATCCCACTCATTCATTAAGATTTAACATCGTCTCCACAAACTGGACAGGCAACATTCTGTATTCCATTTCCTAGTCATTTACATTCTTCCATAAATCTTTTTCCTTACCTTCCGGTGTGTCCTTTGGTACAAATTTTCTAAACTCTACTTAACAACAGCAACATCTCACACATCAGGCACACCAGCTAATGACAAGAAAAATAAGAAAATACAGAGCTAACAGGTTCCGTAAGTAATTCCAGGTTACGACGTCTCCAGGTCCTCTACCTCAGTCTCTAAACCTGTTAAACATATCCCTTCTACAAATATAATCCGATTATCAGTAATATTGAAAAATCTAAGTCTACCAATAATTCATGCTTCACGCTCAGACCACCCAGTTTAGATAAAACTAAAACAACAATACATTTTTAAACGGGGAAACAATAAATACATTTTTTTATAATCCTCGTGCGAGGCTGAATCAGTGTTACAACTCAACAATCTGAATCTAGGGCATCAAAGTGTAACTAACCAGAGCGTTTCAGACAAATTATTTGGAAAAGAAAATGGAATGAACACACGCCGTTGACTCAGGTTCTTGCCTACATAACAGCCAATGCTTTTCTTCTTTTTCTAACCATTTACCATTTTGAGGATCGTTCTCATCACGAACATATGATAATTATTTCATCACTGGCGTACTAAAAATAAGATTACATTCCAATATTACATTATTCCTGCCCCACACAGCATATGCATGGCTGAATAAATTATCTTCAATGAATAACCAATAATAGTACTTTACTAAAACTCTGAGGCACACTAGGAGAGCTACTTTAATACGGTATACAATTATTCATAACAATATCTGTACTCAGCGTGCGAACCTCCGTTTGGTAATTTTCAACCTTTTATGACAATCTGATTAGCGTAACTAGTCTAATGAATGTAATCCTCTTAGTCAACTTTTTACAGAGCTCTATCCTCGCACAATTCTGTTCCACATGTCCAAATAATTACTCCCGTCCATGGATGCATAATGTATCGATAAATCATTAATGTCGGCCTTTTCAAGGAGAGAATCCTTAAGACTTATCGGAACTAAATGCTAAAGTTTTATCGCATTCATATTCAGTATGAACTGTTTCTAACTACATCACCTCAGATCAGAACTATTATGATAAAATAAACAGGTATACTTAGATGTTGGATTTCTTATCTATACACTAAGTTACGAAAACTGTCCAAGGCAGCACGATCTAAGGGTCCTCTACAAAATTTACATAAATATAAATGTATGTAAATCAATTGTATGATCTGTGCTGGCTATACTCAATTTACGAAATTTAATAAGAATATGACACAGGCTGAATCAACATTCCTAACAAAATCTTACTTAGCAAATAAAAAAAAAAACTACTGAAACGTGAAGTGAAACGTACGTAGACTTATGGAAACCTAAAATCTTAATACGGTCACTGTACATAGGATTATCTGCGCAGTATTAATATTGGGAAGAAATATTACTACATTTTAAACAGACTAAAGTTCCTTTATTTTTTCTTATTTCTAAAGGCAAGATAACTCGTAACTAAGTATGGTCACTGGAAATCGAACATCATATGGCGCACACATACAGCGGGACTCGGACACTCCCGCAGCTCATCTGCGGAAGCTATCGCGTTGGCTGGTTGACCGATCAACTAGGCTCTTCCTATCAGTAGCCCATCATATCCCTACAAGCAATTTGGTTAGATGCTCTACTAAGAAAATTGTCTTTTCGATTAAAACCAGATACTAGTGAAGGTTCTTATACCTCTAGATGAGGTATAAAAAATTTTCAACCCCAAATATTATCAGCATTACTTTACTTTACATTAATCTAACAGCGACTATTGGCGTATGGAACTACTCCCGTGTACAGACCACCAACCACACCTTCCAATTGTTTCCATGCATAGATCATTTCCGTGGCGTTAACGTTATACTGCGTACTGGCTGATCCTCCGAGAGCGTTGCCTGTGATTTATTATGTGACCGCAGGACCACTTTTATGAGGTTGCCGCAGCTTCGAGACTGCGGCGCTTCACGCGGGAGCAGGGAAAGATGAGCTCCATAGGACAAGGAGGTCTTCGACGATGACACGCTCGGCTTTAGTGACTTCTAGCTTACGATGTTACCACTCACGAGGTAGACTACGTGAACACCTCCCAGTCATTTATGTATCTGAATGCGGTAACACAAGTAAATAATCTGAAAGGTTAAATCATCATTCTTCATACTAAAGATTCTGCAGGATGGGGAGAACGTTGGCATACGGAACTGAGGTCAAGAGTCAACATAGAGCTTTGGCTACACTCAGACTTCGGGTTGAAACTTAGTTCTCCTTAACTAATACATTCGGAACGACACACAGATCAAGCTGGAGGCACAGGGCAACACCAGGGTAGGGGTGTCCCATGGCGCACAAGCAACCCGGAAGCTCCAGAATGTTTGCAGCTACGTGTGTGCGTGTGCGCGCGCGTGTTAATGGACACCGCCTGCTCAAGGTTACACTAAAAGTGAAAAGTCACCCTTGAAGAGGATGTATCACTGAGAGTACAGTCTCATCAAAGAACTTGACAACCCAAATTAAAACATCATTTCCCTGCTACTTGAAGAAGCGCTGCCTTGGAGCTGCAGAAGCTCCTGGGTAACACCAGAACACTTTATTTTTTCATTAAAGGATCTTTGATTAGTTATGAATATATTGCCTAACACGTTATAACATTCTTTGAACATCATTGTAATACGAACTTGCCAGATTTTTTGCAATAGCCAAACGATTCTTGACAACCTTCAATCAAGTCTACCTTCTCAAAGTATTCATACCAAACTACACAATATGTATTCCACGAGATGGCTTCCGAGGTCTTCTACCTCCCAACAGCTCAGTCAAGGATCATACTGTCGTGTTGTTTGTTCTGTCAGGTTGGAGGTCTCGGCCCTCAACAACCAGACTGAGCAGAGGAACACCACGGCAGTTTGGTCCCTGAAAAGCTAGAAGGCCTCCAAAACAACGTAAAAGTGTGGTATAATGTGATATACACATCGCTAGTAAAATATTACATTTAATAAAAAATCTAAGTACATCCACAAAGTCTAAATTGGATCACAGACAAACTCGCGAATGTAAAGAGAAATATAATCAAATAGCTATTGCTCCTACAGTGACATACTACCCTGCCTGCGTTGATGACCAACCAGAGGACGAGTACAGCCATTATCACTGTTTATGGCACTAGTATTATAAGAACTGTCTCCTTCAATCAGCAGAATCATTAATTCTATAAACTAACAAGTGTTTCAGCTATGCAATAATGAGTCTAGATAACAATTTGAAATTATCATTACGTCTACCAATGACTTCTATACAGACGGAGAGAAGCACGAGACATATCAAATCCTAACCCAATGAGAGTGTTAAATTCTGGGTGTGCGATGAGTTTTACGGCTGTGTACTAGTATAGAGAGTTAAGGGGCACGTTCCGAGCGGACATAATTATCAGCTCGTTATTTTGCCTACGTCGTCAACAAACTCATTCACTCCCACCATGAAAAACCTCACGAGTGGTCCAACTCCACCCACTGTGAATTGTGTGATATTCCCATGGCGCTGAGGTACATTCGGATGTAGGTTTTCTAACTGCCGTCTCTAACAAGATCTTACGTTTATCACCTCTTAAATTTCACTTGCATAATTGAGGGAAGTCAGTATAGCCTCAGATCCGCGGTCTCCGGAGAACTGCCTGATTGTGCAGAGCAGCAATACAGCAGCTTGGTCCCAGACCGACTGCGTGGGAAGAAGTCCTGAGAAACCATCAAAAGGTATGCACAAGATAAAGTAAGGTTTCAGGTCGAGCTGTAGGGGGGTGGTCATCCGAAACTATTGTAAGGTAGATCCCAGAACAAGTTGTGCGTCACTTGATCCGATGGCCCACAGTGTCCATCATAAGGATTTTAGATCCATCAGTGGTTCTCAGAACCGATCCTACGGTTCTTTGAACTTTCCTGAGTTCTCAGGATCCATCCTGTCATACGTCGCATCGATACCTTGATTGCTTTCTTGACCTTTAGTTCACACACTTGTCACTAGCCACTAAACTTTTAATTTTTTTTTTAACCATCTTCTGGTATATGGGAGTACATGGAAAGGACATAACAGAAGACCTGATGAAATTCGACAAGGCTCAGTTCAGTTCAGTTTCAATATTTTATTCCTTGATAGAGGAATCGGGATCCTAGTGCTGTCACTAGGTACCCTTGTACAATAAAACCGAAAGCATCTGGCAAGTGTTGCGAATACATAAAAATATAACAAAGGGGCTTACTAAAGCCTGAGGAAGTTAGGATATTCCTTCAACACAACATCAATAAAAGGTTACCTACTGGAGGACAATTCATGGATAAGAAAGATAACAGAAGACTTGGTTGTCTATCACGAGGTTATGTCCTGGAGGACAGTACATAGGATGGAGGTTAACTGCTGTAGGACAGCACTAATAATCGATAGCTGTAATGAATATAGATAGAGACAGGATTATAGGAACAAAGGAACGTCCTTCGCTTTGTCTTCCCTTGTAGTTCATTCCCCGAAGAAACGATATGTTGAAGACTTACCTTCGATAACCATTACCTTGTTTACGGTGGTCTAATGACCAACACTGCGTTGTCTGTAGGTTGTCGTCTTTGGCAGATGAGATCATGAATATTCTGAGTTTAATCCACAAACTTTTCGATATAATCGTCGGGTTTTTGCCAAGCATGGGCCCTTGTGCCATGACGTTTCCACTGGGAACGATGGTGTAAAGCTGTTGGCGAAATTTTCATCGAAGCGGTTTATACAAACAACACCAGTGGAGGAAGCACTGTTCCCTGAGACACGAAGCTTTTCACGAAATCACAGAGGAGCAAAGGGTTTGATCTGACTGACGATTGTGTTGGGATCCAATGGTCTGGAAACAGGTGATCCAAAATCTGTTCTTTAATAGTCATGTCCTTTGTCCACCCTGTGTGCGTTATGGCTCCCTGGTCTTATCAGAGAAATGATAGCCCAGCTCATGGACCGTCCCCTCAGTATTTTCAGGGATGTGAACTGGACAGCGGTTTTCAAAGTGCGTTGGATCAGTCGAGTCGTGTGGAGTACACAGGAGTGACAGCTGCAGCCACCAATCTCTGGTTAATCTAGGTACAAGTGAAGATGGTTTGAACAAAGGCCAGCTTTTGAGAGCTGGGAGAGAATACGTGAAAGCAATGTCCTCCAGCTCGGACAACATGACGTATCGGATAACATAAGTCGTCTGATTCAACGTATCTGGAAGTTTTATATCTTACGCATCGGAATATACAATGTGATGTTAATACTACTAGTATTATTTCTTCTTTATAGAACTATTTATCTCTTGACGTCTATTATGAGGTGGGTTATCTTGGTGAATTTCAAATGTTTCTTTGATGACAGCCATGATTAGTTTCTTTCTGTGGCAGACAGTTTCAGTATAATTATTCATATGGCGCTAGAGGGCTATGATCCCAGACCTCAGAGAACTACTACCTAAATGGCTTTCTGGCAGTCATATATTGGTGTATATGAAGCTGTAGTAAGAGCGATAACCACGAAAATTCTTTGGGCTGTAAATCTTAAGGGCTTCAACTGATGTATGAAGTACTGTGTCTGAACCAACACAGCCTCTTCCTCAGCGTGAGTGTCGCCGGTGTTCGCATCGTCTTCCATCCGTTGCCGTGCCATCCTGGAAGTGGTTCTTGTTTCTGCATCGGTGAAGACGTTTCCGGGTCTCTCTCAGCCTCACTAATAGCTCTTTGTTCCTTCTTTTACCTGTTAATTAAAGACGTAAAATGCTTAGTTTTTTTTTTTCTTTTTTTGTTCAGTCTCCTCTGCTTCTTTTGTTAAGGCATGCCTTTGTCTGCCAAAGGAACGTCGGGAAAGGCTCACAGCCTTTTCTGCACGTTTCCCTCATCTTACAAAGACGCCCTTCTTACTATTTCAACTCTCCTCTTCTTCTTTCCCAGTGGCAAGAGGTCAGTCTGCGTCTTTTTCTTGCTCAATGGCAGGAGTCAGCGCAGTTCTCGTTCTTTTTCAGTTGTCGGGTTACTCTGCCTTGTTCTTTCTCATTGGTACGGGTTAGTTTAAGTCTTGTTCTTTCTCACTGGTACAAGCAGTCAGTCCGTCTAAGTCTTATTCTTTCTCAATGGTGCGAATCAATGCATATCTTGTTCTTCCTCAGTAGCATGTGTTGTTCTTTCTCAGTGGTAGGAGGTCAACACTGCAACACTGACAAGGTTTATTACACTTGAGCTTCAAGTTATTTACTGGTCCCCAAAGTAAGGGAAACAGTTCCTAACTTACCTTTTCCCAAAACGAGTCTACAACTGAAAATAAATTTGAGCACAAACGTTCCTTTATCAAACCTTTTCTTTATATCGAACTGCGGTCAGACTATGACAAGGAAGATGGAACCAATAAGGTCTTATCAAGTTTTCACAATGATCCTATCCAGCGAATTCTACATATGGGTTGACCGAATGACTGACTAGCTGAAGGCGACTTTATCAACCAAACAAAAGCCTTCAAAGTGGGTGAAACTGGCGAGTTATGATTGGTCAAATATTTTTCACATCTCGCAATATCTATGAAAAATCATGAAAATGAATAAGACTTATCGCTCAATCAGTTACCTGTGATGTAGATGAGAGATTATTAATACTTTAGCAATGGGACATACAAGAATGCACGGTCCGCTAATTACATTTAAAAATCACTTCCTATGATAGGTATGGAAGACTAAAGCATCGCCATAAAATCAGTAACTATTTACCTATTAGTAAACACAGCAAACATCCAGGGTACGTAAACAAATAACAAACTACCTGTAAGTCTTATCGACACGTTATGGACCAATCAAATGAGAAGTTCAAACACACACTGAATGTGACGTACATCCAACGATAAAATACATCTGACCAGCCAGGATATGGGTGGATGGCTGGCCTGGCAAGCCCTGCCTCTCCAACACAGTTACGCAGGAAGAAGCAACTACAAAATCAATCAGTTCTTCCAGGACGACGTCTGAGGCTCTACCAATTAAGTGTACACATTCCATCGTGCCTTATCATACTATACATACTTTGAGCTAAAACCTTGTATTTATATGTTGTCTTGGGGAAAAAAATATGCAAGTTGTAGAAAACTGCGACATTCCGCGGCATTTGTCATGGGACGCGCATCTCACGAAGGTACCAAGTGGCATTACGTCCAGAATGCTAGAGAGAGAGAGAGAGAGAGAGAGAGAGAGAGAGAGAGAGAGAGAGAGAGAGAGAGAGAGATATGCGACGA
>JAYMFT010073299.1:0-14514 GCA_038088735.1 Panulirus argus
TATATATATATATATATATATATATATATATGTGTGTGTGTGTGTGTGTGTGTGTGTGTGCGTATGTGCATTTATATAAACTCACACAGGAATTTACTTCCTGCCCCAGGAGTCCCGTCTATCTTTATGAGGCTCCTGCAGCACTCAAGAACGGTCGGACCACAGGTTATAAAGTCTTGTGATTATATATATATATATATATATATATATATATATATGTGTGTGTGTGTGTGTGTTAATCTGATATTTATTCACAATTTGATAACACATGAGGACTAGCATTCCATGCCTTGAATCCATTTCGTTCATAATTGACAACGTTCCGTTTAGGGAAGGTGAAAAATGGAGATATTTCGACCAGATCAGACGGGCGGGGCAGAACGTACGGTAAAGCTTGTAGACTTCCCTCTCCACACACACACACACACGACCAGAATGTTTCTTGTTTTCTTTTCTTTTTCCTCCCTGAAAATAAATATTTCGTGTTGCTATTTTTATCTCTGTAGTTAGGATATATATATATATATTTTTTTTTCCTTTCCTGTTTTTCTTTCATCTGTTGGTGAGATAATTAAGCTACGTTTTACGGGTCAGTTCAAATCAACAGGTCCCCTCTCCACCCAAAAAACATCCTCCAACCTCATCTCACATCCCTGTACCCAGTAGGGTTTTTTTCTAAGTGGCGGTTTAGTCAAGATATCGAACTCTTGGTTCGTGGTTACGGGAGCGACATCACGTGCCCCTCAGCCACACAGCCTCCAGTAGGAGCAACTTTGTATCCACGTAAAGTGCTGATGACTGGAGGATAAGACAGAAAGAAGGGATGTGATGCACAGCTTTTGTTTATAACAGATGAGCCATAATGAGGAAAGGAGTGATACAAAATGAAAAATGAGTGGATGATGAGGGAGGGGAGGTTATTTAGGACAAGTGTTGGTGATACAGGTCGTGTGTAGGTGATCCAGGACAAGTGTTGGTGATACAGAACGCGTGTAGGTGATTCAGGACAAGTGTTGGTGATACAGGACTTGTGTACGTGATCCAGGACAAGTGTTGGTGATTCAGGACATGTGTAGGTCAGACACTACAAGTGTTGGAGATGCAGGACGTGTATAGATGATACAAAAGAAATGTTGGTGATATTGGGCTTGTGTTGGTGATACCGAACAAGTGTTGTTGATACAGGATGTGTGTAAGTGATACAGAACAGGTTTTGGTGGTACAGAACAAGAGTAGGTGCTACATGACATGTGTAGGCGATACAGAACATGCGTTGGTGATACAAAACAAAGTGTTGGTGATACATGACGCTTGGGGTTGACACAGGAGCAAGTGTTGGTGATTCAGAATACACCAGTAGAATGTGAACGATGCAGTGTGTGGATGACACATCGTGCAGGATACAGAGTGTGGATGATACAGTGTGTTGGTGATATAAAAACTACGTGGGTGCCACAGAACAACTGTGTTGGTGCTACAGAAAGCATGTCGATGATAAAGAAATTGTTTGACATAACAGAAAGTGTGTGGGTGTTACAGAAAGTGTGTGGGTGATATAGAATGTGTGTGGGTGCTATATAATGTGTGGAGGTGCTACGGAATGTGTGTGGGTGCTACAGAATGTGTTTAGGTGTAACAGAATGTGTGTGGGTGCTACAGAATATGTTTAGGTGCTAGAGAATGTGTGTGGGTGCTAGAGAATGTGTGTAGATGCTACAGAATGTGTGTGGGTGCTACAGAATGTGTGTGGGTGCTACAGAATGTGTGTGGGTGCTGCAGAATGTGTGGGGGTGCTACAGAATGTGAGGGGATGATACAGAAAGTGTGTAGATGCTACAGAATGTGTTTAGGTGCTACAGAATGTGCATTAGGTGCTACAGAATGTGTTTAGGTGCTACAGAACGTGTGTGGGTGATAGAAAATGCGTGTAGGTGGCAGAGAGCGCGGGCGGGGAGGGAGTGAATGGCTCCGGGTCCAGCGCCATTAAAGAGGATGACAGACCAAAGCACACGCCGCCACCTCCTCCTCTTTAGTCCTCCTTTCTTCCTCTTCCTTGGTCACCCCTCTCTCCTCTGGACCTTTCTTTGCCCCCCCCCCTTCCACCTCTCTCTCTCTCTCTCTCTGCGGTCCTGCCCCTCCTTCACTTTTCCCCCGTTCCTCAGTCTTCCATTTCATCTTTCTTTTAGTTCTCCTATTCTTTATTCCCGTTCCTTTCCTCCTCCTCCCCCTCCACTCCGCAGCTGCTCCTCTTCTTCTTCTTCAGGCTTCGTCTCGTCTTCCCCCCTTTTCCTATCTCATCCCCTTCTCTGTTACTGTTCTTGATTCCTCCTTCACTCTAATCCTTTTATTTAGTACTCCTGTTCTCTGTTCCTCTTCCAGAGTAGCTCTGCTTGTCTGTGCCTTCTACTTAAGTCCTCTTCTTTACCCCTCTTCTGCCTTATTCCTTCTCTGCCAAGTTCCCGTTCCCATGTAAGTAGAATAGGAGTGTAAGTAAGATAGACCATCAGGTCTTGTGTTGCCTGACCTTCCCATGTACTCCCAGGTATTACTGTCCTCCAGCAGGTGACCTCGTCATAGACCATCACGTGTATTCCTCCCTGTCTGTTCCTCTAACCCTGTTTCTCCTCCTTTTTCTCAGTCTTCTCCTCCTCCCCGCCCCACCTCTTCCCCTATCCTCTCTCTCCTCCCCGTTGTTGGGGTTAAGAGTCGTAAACCCCCACCATTCCCAGCCCTCCCGAGAGCTGTTAAGAGAGAACTTTTTTTTTGTGTCTCTCTCTCAACCTGTTGCTGGTAATACCAGTAATGTTCGTGTGTGTGTGTGTAAGAATGAGATGCACGGTTCGTTTCCCCGTGTGTCGCTTTGTACGTGTGTAGCAGTCTTGAAGGAGAAGGGGGAGGAGAAGTGTTTGTCAGAGACGTATGGGAGGCTGGGAGGTGCCGCTGGTTTATCGAGGCAAGAGAGACAGATGGTGTTTCGGACTTATGGGAGACGAGATGTGTTTGTTCTGGACTTATGAGAGCGGGAGAGTGTTTGCCTTGGGAGATGGAGTGTGTTTGTCTAGGGCGAAGGGGAGATGAAGAGTGTTTGCTGTGGACTTATGGGAGACGGAGGCTTACAGAGACAGAAAACGTTTGTTTTGGGCTCACATAAGACAGGGGAACGTTTGTTATGGTCTTAAAGAGAGACAGGTAACGTTTGTTTGGACTTACATAGACAGGGAAGGTTTGTTTGGGCTTTCATATACAGGGAACGTTTGTTATGGGGTCACGAAGACAGGGAACGTTTGTTTGGACTTAAATGGACGGGGAACGTTTGCTTTGGGCTTACAGAGTTAGAGAACATTTGCTTGGACTTGCAAGGGCAGGAAATGTTTGTTTTGAACTTACAAAGACAGGGAACGTTGTTTGTTTTAACATACAAAGACAGGAAATCTTTGTTTTGGACTTCAGGTCTTGTATTAGATGTCATTAGTGCGTTTGTGACGTCATATTATGGGGTTTGACTTCACACCTCGCATCCTTTTGCTTCTCAGGTATGATGCTCTGTCCCAGAATCAGTGATTCTTTAGACCTCGAGGCTTGCTTACTGTTCGACAGATTTGTGACTGTTGATAGGAAAATCCTTGAAGACATTCTGACACTATATGCAAAATTCGTCGTGCACTGAGCTATGTAAGCACCTGTGTAATCATGCCCAGCACAAACACGTTCTGTAACTATAGTGTTCAGTGTGTAATGCACCTTGACCCGTCTTTGTATTATCGTGAATGTTGCGGCGTGTTCACCGCCAGTGCAGTCTGTAACTGTCTGGCCAACATGTGATGTACCTTTGACCTCTCATACTTCCATCAGTGTTGTGTCCTGTTCCAAACACACATTTCGTTGCATATATGATTTATTCGTTTATACTCGGTTATTTGAATGTTAACAAATACGTTTAGTATACGTATGACATATCTTAAATTTGCTGAGTAGTACACAGATATTGTTACGTACGTTGCTGTCAGCATCACTTGTTATCCTGTGAGTGTATATCTTGTATCTGTTGTATCCTAGACCTCCCTCTCCCCTCCTGACGGAAGGTGGGTCCCAGGGCCCCACCTGTCACCCTCCTGTGTCCATGTACTTTACCCACTGTACACTCTATACTGGTATCCATCTGCCCCTAGATATGTGCCCTTCATCCATACCCTCACTGAAATGCTTTGTCTGTGTGTATCTAGACAATGAATATGTACTTTTTTGCTGTGTTGCGCCAGGTGGGTGTTGGTGACCTCGTTTGTGTCAAGCCTGCATCACCTGTGGCTGTCATGATGTACGTAGCAGTGTGTGTTGTCTTGGTGGAGATGTCCTGTGGTGGTGGATGTCATCAACCCCTCGAGCATGACGGTACGACGCTTGAGTACGACGGTGGACGCCAAACTCTTTTGCCCTCTGACCTGACCCGAAGGCATCAGCTGATAAGAGTCGTGCCATCGCAGCGAAGGGTCAGGAACCGGTCGTGGCCGAGGAGGATCTCGGGGCGACGCGTCGTGCAGAGAAGGGAAATGCGACAGGTGGGGGAGAGGGGAGGGGGTTATTGGTGGCACAGCCCTGTGAGGGGGAGGTGGAGGGGAGGGGGCTGGCTGGCCCCCAACTGAAGGGTAAAACAGCGTGCAGCAGCAGCAGCAGCCTTTATGAGGCGGGGTAGGCGTGCGGGCGGCTGCCGCTCTGGCAAGATTAATAGTGTTGAGAGCGGCGGCGGCGGCTGGAGCTGTCCATAATACCTGGTGTGAGGACGGCCACCTGCCTGCCTGCCTGGCTGGCTGGCTGAATGGATGGACAGATGGATGACTGACTGGGTGGATGCCTGGATGACTGTTAAGTGTCAACAGACGTACAGTCACACGCACACTGTCATACAAGTATATGTGCGCTTTTGTATACCATCGAAATCATAAGTACACACACAGTAAACGTAAACATATATTGACAAGGATGGGACACGGTGAAGATCATAATACGAATCTCGTTATCTCGAGGGAAATAAGCTGCAGGAATCTGTTTGTGTGTGGGAAGAGACGTCGTTCCCAGCCTCTGTGTGTTTGTGTGTCTGTGTACATATGAGTAAAGACATGGTAAATGTATGTCAAGTTAAGAGACGGGAGCACCTCTCTCTCTCTCTCCCCGTAGCACACAAATAGTAATAACGCGGGAGGTTGTGTGTGAGAGGGACTCGGGGCCTGTCTCCAGTCCGGCCTCAGGAGGACTGTAAAGAGGACAAACTGTCGTCTGGCAAATATTGGAACTGCATCTGTGGCCGTGGGTCGGGTACGTGCAGGTATCTGTTTACATCCTCTAGTCAGGCCAAGAGTGGAACATGCTTACCATTTCTTTTTTTCCTCGCTTGAAGAAGCGCAAAGAACTGAAAGTCGTCCAGAGGAGGGAAAACCAAGATGGTACCACAATCAATCGGGATGCATAACAGAGAGAGGTTAGAAGCCATTTAATTGTCCACCATGGATGAGAGAAAAGTAAGGGACGACTTCATCGCAACCTATGAATAATATTCAAATTACAAAGATGGTGTCAACAGTGAACATTTCCTTGAAAGATGAAAGAACAGAGCGCCCTAACCAGAAGCCATAACATGAAATTAAGCCGGACGCTTGGTAGAAGGGATGTGAGGAAGTATGGCTGTAGTCTGTGAATTGTCGATGAATGGAAAAGATTGAGTGATGATACTTAGAACGCAGATTGCAAACAGACGTTTACGGGGTTGTATGATAGTAGGGAAGGTTCAAGAGATGAGACCCCACGAAAATTTATTTTCCCTCATGTTCTGTACAAAGATATACGTAAACACAGACACACACTGAATATGTGAAAAGTGAGATGGGATGATGAGTATGTTTTAGAAAACATGAGCTACGTATATACGGAAGACAAACTTAACCCATTCGAGGCTCGTGATCCTGAAGAAATTTCCCCATATGTGTTAAGATGTTTGCAGACATGCCGGAAATAACGTTCAAGGTTTTACTGGAGGAAGGCAGCGTGCCAAGCAAGTGGAAAATGGAATGTCATACCCATCAATAGGAAAGGAGACCTGGAAAAGGCGCTGAACTACAGATCTGTCTCCCTGACGAGTGTGGTGTGTAAGATACTGGAAAAGATAATCAGAAAGCAAATGGATGACTTTCTGCGGAGGAGAAATTACCTTAGTGAGATATAACACGGTTTTAGGGAAAGGAAGTTTTGTGTAACGAGCCTCTTAGATTTCTACGAGAGAGTGAGCTCTGTCTTAGACGGGAAGGCTGGGTGGATTGCTTGTTTCTGGACTGAGGGAAGACATTTGACACTACCGCATGGATGGTAGATTAAGAAGATAGATCAGTTAGTGAGAATAAGGTAGAGACTCCTTCGATGGGGTTGAAGATTATCTTAATAGAAAGGAAAAAGAGATACATGTCAGAGGACCTTTTCCACTGAAGCTTACAAGTGGAGTTCTGCAGGGTTCTGTTCTGGGACCGTTACTCTTCTTCTCTGCGTGAATGACTTGCCTGAAGGCATAGACTCCTACATGAGTATGCTTGCGGATGATGCACAGGTCATGAGGGAAGTCAAAAGCGAGCGGGATTGCTTCAACTTATAAAGGAACCTAGACAGATTGGAAAGTTGGTCTGATGATGGATGAAGTGCAACTAGAGTAACTGTAACGAGGATGGATTATAGGGAAATAAAACCTTAATGCGAATATCACGTAGAAGAAAATAAGTTGCAGGAATCTGTTTGTGAGAGAGACTTGGAAGTCTACATAGTCCCAGAGAACAGTGAAGGAGACATGTGTCTGCTGGCAACTGTTATTATAACATTCAAGTATATGGGTAAGGTAATGATGAGCAAGATGATCACTTTCTGCATTAGGCCCAAAGTAGAATATGCTTCACAAGTTTGGTCTCCACAACTCAAGAAGTATAAAGATCCCAAAGGGACGGTTCCAGGGAGGAAAACAAAGTTGTTATCGATTTCAACCGCGATGAGTTACGGGGAAAGGCTAGAGGTCCAAAATTTTTTTCCTCCATGAAAGTTAGAAGAGTGGGGGGTGACCTGATCACACAACCTTTAAGGTTTTCAGTCCTTGAAGGATATGTCATCGATGCGTCCCTAAAGAATGTATTTCACCACGCGTGTTTAAGGATGTTCTTGACCATGCTCATTCCCCCAGGGATTATATGGATGGCCGTGCGCCATTAAAGATAAGTGTGGCCAGACGTCATTTTAAGAATATGTTTGTGAACGACCCATCCCGGATATGTTGGTGCATACGTCCATGATAAATATATTTGGTTATACTCGGCAGCTGCAATTACATGTAATGAACTTACTTAATGTGCTACGTATCTAAAATATGGAATGACGTTTTTCCAACAACGCGAATTATATAAACATATCACTGTGGTACCGCTTATTGTGGTACAGTGTTCCTGTTCGTTGTGGTACAGTATGGTACACTTGGTAGTAAGGTGATTAACGGTACTGCCGTCACGTTGGAGCCATTGGGCCGAGGAACCGGTTAAGACAGTGCTGTACGGGCCCCGGGCAGGGCAGGACCGAGCCTCCGGCAGACACTAATGGAAGGCAGGGCACGAGATACGGGGCCTCCTGACGACGCCCCAGGGACGCTCGCGGTCGTGTGTGCACACCCTGAAGGAGGCGCAGCGGGGGGAGAGCAAGTCTTACTCCCGTATGCAAGGTTTTGGCCAGGAAAAAAAAATGGAGAGGATAAGGGGGAGAGAGAAAAGAAAATTAAAAAGGTAAAATGAGAGAGAGAGAGAGAGAGAGTAAAGCTGGTGTATAGACTTGCAGACAGATTCATTCACTGGCAGGGCGAGCGATAACGTCAGCAGTGTAAGGAAAGGAGAGCATGAGATTAAGTGAGCCAGAGAGAATCGGACAATGCAGCCAGGCAGTATATAACGCAAGGGCGCCCCGGCTCGCTGGCCAGGGGCACCAGAGGCCCCGCGGGGAAGCTCAGGGCAAGACAACAAGGGCTTGAGGGGAGGGAGGGAGAGAGAGAGAGAGAGATTGTACCTGGTTGAAGTAGGACGGCGTGACGCCCAGGTGATGGTGGATGGCCGGACTTGGTTATGATAAGGACAGGTCGCTAGACTCAAGGGATCGGACAGTCTTGCTCTCTGGGTGTCGTACTTTATTTGTACATGGTCGTGACGTCATGTTGAAGGGGTCGTGTTCTCATGTTCATATGTCGTCTTCCTTCGTGCTTAAGGGTCGTAACTTCGTGGTTAATTATAGTTCCGCCTTGCTGAAGGATCGTACCTTCGTGCTCAAGGTGTTGTAACTTTTGAGTGTGATCGCCAGGTGATCATAATCACTCAGGCTTCGCAATATCGTACCGGATACGAGATAAGTATTATCAGGAACAGATTGGCGGACTGGAAGTAATCATTGGGCAAAT
Organism: Panulirus argus; assembly: GCA_038088735.1. Taxonomy (NCBI): domain Eukaryota; kingdom Metazoa; phylum Arthropoda; class Malacostraca; order Decapoda; family Palinuridae; genus Panulirus; species Panulirus argus. Next base: position 8,459 of record JAYMFT010073299.1, read on the forward strand.
GAGACCACTTTCCAAGTAGCATCATCAATGATAGCAGTTGTAACTACCGTGCCAAGTAGGTCTGAATATTATTTTCATTATGGTTATTTACAGCTACTTAGACCGGACGTCGATTAGAGAATTATGTAATTGCATAAAGAAACACAGACCTAAATGCCATGGTCTATAGTTGTACGGTGTTTGATATTTTTCAGGGAAAATCTGCTTATTGGAAGTTTATCATTGGGAAAATACATCACAGAAAAGTTGGCGCGGAGATGAAGTTTCTAAAACATACTGCAGGATCGATATCATTGTGGCAGTAGCCATTTACCTCTAAAAATATAATAAAAAGCCAGGATTAAGATGCAGGTGTAGTGAGAGAGAGACCAGCTGGAGCGGTGTAACTTTACGTCTTGAGTTTTCACTATTGACTTAAGAGACCTGACCCCTGGGCCGGTGCCGCGCCTTTCATCTGCCTGTAATTAGCCGGCTTAAGACGAGCCATTACCTGGCCGGCACCTCTGGTGGCTCCTTGCAGGGCCGCAAGCGGCTCAGGTGTGAGGCCTTAGTTGGATCAGCTGAAGGGGTCTGTTGCCGGCGGCGCCTTTGTTGGCTCATGTGCACGGTCTCTAGGGTCCGAGTAGCGAGTCAGGCGTGGAGCCAGAGCGTGTCTGGTGGTTCCGGCGTGGAGCCAGAGTGTGTCTGGTGGTTCAGGTGACTCTGGTCCAGCGTCTCTTATTGCCCGGTCCGACCACACCTGCCCACCGTGTCTCAGGTGACGCCTCACCTGACACCACCTGCTGCTCTGCGGAGGGAGGTGATCCCCTACATTCTGGCTAATCGGTTGCCAGGGACATCAATCAGACGTTCAGCTGTCTCAAGGGATTTAGATTAATTAAGTAAAACCCAAAACACCCTGCCAGTGGGCTGTATGTTTTGCGAAGAGGAAATCAATAATGTTGAATTGGTTTAAGTTTACCGTCTGCTCCTCGCAGGAAAGAGCCAAGCTTTTGGGATGTTTTTGCGCAGACGCTGCGTCACATACGGGACTCATTGTGAACCAGACGCTGTTCAGGGAAAGTGCCTCAGTTTGTTATGTATGTGTTATGCTCCCTCTGGGACAAAAGCTGGCGTTGGGTAAGTTGTTGACGTTCACGCCACGCGTTGCTCGGGATACCGAAGGCGGTGGACAGCAGAAGGACATACTCTCCTCAGACATACACACACACGGCCTCTACACCTGATGCTCCCCAGTAAGCGGCAGTGCATCGCCCCCAGTCGACGACGACACCTTCTTTAGCCCGCAAGCAGAGAGCGGGGTGGTAGACGGAAGGAGTGGGGGAGATTAAAGATATTGGGGCAAGAGGGAGGGAGTGAAGCGGGGCAGGAGTGCGTGGAGGGTTGGGAGGATAGAGAGAGAGAGAGAGAGAGAGAGAGAGGGGGGGGTGACGGTGATCAGGGCAGGTGGGGAGAGGAGACCCCACACAGGGAGAGCTTAGTGGTGGGAGGAGAAAGTGTGGTAGAGGCGGCCGGCCTGGTGTTGTATGACGTGGGTTGTGATCGGCTTCGGTGGAGAGATGGGATGCCCAACTGCCTCTCAACTCGTCAGACGGAGGAGGTGTAGATGCTAGTGTGCGTGCGTGCGTGCGTGTGTGTGTGTGATATGGGTCAGGCCACTCCCACCTCCAACTTTAAAGTGCTTATAGCATATCCAGCCCGAGACCCCTCCAAACATATCCACCAAAGCTCCTCCAAGACATCGATTTACACGTCTCTTAAAGAAACGCGCCAGAGGGAGTGATGCAACTGAGGCAGAGCCCGTGATGAGTGGCCGGTTTGAAGTTGTTGATTCTATGGTAAATTATTATATGGCGTGGCTACTTGATTGGCTCTTTAGTGTTACGGACCAGGTTGGTGTCGGCCTCTTGGTGTCAGAGGATTGTGGTGTGCTTGAGAGGAGGCGTGGCCCCCTAGTGTGGGCGTGCGTTAGGCGAGGAGTGGTTGGAAGAACAGGGTGTGGATCAGGTGTGGGGGTGCTGTGGGGTGGGCGTGGCTAGGGCTGGGGTGTGGGCGGGATATGGCCTATGGATACTAGTTGCGTTTAAGGGTATACAGAATACGTATTTTAAGTGTGGCTGTGTTTTCTCCGTGCCAAGAATGTGTGTGTATGACCGGCGCATGCGAGAGGTGTCAATAGTGAAGATCCTTATAGATGGCTATTTGATATTAAGTATAGATGGTTCTGTGATGTTAGATATAGATGGTTATATGACATTAGCTACTCTGAGTTGCATTCATAAACTGGTCAGTGTGTCATCATTCGTTGGCCCTATAGGTATTTATTTCGTCTGGCGTGGTCTTACATACGTGTTTTTAACAGTGTCAGCTGTGTTGGTGAGCTGGTCTCCAACAACACGGGGAGATGGTGGTGGGGCTCCCGCCCTCTGGATGGTCTCCAACAACACGTCAACAGATGTCAAACGCGTGCAGTTGAGTGTGACGCTTGTATTACGGGGAAGATACTTTGGCCTTGTGCCTAACCTGATCTAGCATATGATTTCTGAGAGAATAGATGACGATGGTATACACAGGAGGTGTACAGAGCTTAGCATCTTCAGCAGTGTGTGGTATGAGGGCAACATACCCGAGTTTCGCATCCTCGCGCTCAACGGTCGTACTCAAGGATTTTCCAGTCGTGCTTAAGTGTCGTAACTAACGTCGCCCTCAGAGGTCGTACTCAAGAATCGTACCGTCGTGCTCAAGGGTCGCATCGTCGTCTCAAGCGGTTGACGATAATGATCCGTCTGTTACCTCGAATGGAAAATGTATTTTCTTCGTGTGATATTTATGTTAAAGTTAACTTTTGTCATTCCGTGTCCAGGTATCACAGTACCATACCATTCAGCGGCTCACCACAGTAATATTCTACAGCGTCTGTTGAAAGTCCCTAGACGTACTATCTCCTGCATGATCATCACTGTGGGTGGTCGTGTGACCGAAGATTGTAAGAATAAACTGTTTTTTTCACTTCATGCGGGAAATGGTAGGAATTGTAAAGCTGGTTGGAATGTAAGTCTCGGGCAGAGCTTGGTGGCTCCCCAGCTCTTACAGGTGTACAAGGGTGTGGCAGCACAAGGTGGTCATGCCCTTTGTGAGCTTCTGTTGCTGTGGCTGACGGCTGCTGGTATGGGCGGCCAGGGCTCCGCCAGATCCACGTTATCAGCTGGATGGTTACGTACGAAGATTGTCAGCTGTTTGATTTACTTTTGTGTGGATATTAATATTATTATTACTAGTAGTAGTATCACCGTTGTTATTATTATTATTATTATTAGTAATGGTATTATCGTTTTTATTATTGTTATTATCATAATGCGATCTGTTAATAACGTTAATCTTACGTGTATACATTCATTTACCTTCTTGAGCTTTCCCTCTGGTTATCGAACAGGAATGAAGAGAGGCAGTTGTCTCAGCACGTCAGAGTCTTTCGTTCTTTCTCTTCCTTTTACATTTTCCTCCCCCCAGACCCCTTACATGATTACCTCGTGGTTGGCCTCAAGGAAACAATGCCCGAACGCTATTTCGGCGCGCGTCTCAACGTAATAGCCCATTAAACGCCCAGAAGCTTTGAGCTGGGACGCAAAGGGAAATAAATAAATATATTATATATATATATATATATATATATATATATATTTGGCCGAAGGTGTAAACTGAATTCATTCAGCCTTTTGACATTATCGGAAATTACTCTGCTAATGCCGAAACCAGGTACACAGGTCATCGACCAACCCCCTTTGGGGAAGATGAACAGCTGGGTTGACTGTGGACCGACCGCCACAACCAGGATTCGAATCCCATGAGCGCGACCACGTCATGGGATATTTCGGCTTCAAGACATTTAAAATGAAATGAAACTGGTTTCGTGTCTGTGGTGGACGTTAATGTGGCCACCGGGCTGGCTGAGGTGAATTTTGTGTTACCACTGTTCATGTGGCCAGTGTCCGTCCGTGGCTTGTTGGTCCGTGATGAGACTAGTGTCCGTATCTAGTTGGTCTGTGAGGAGACTACTGTCCGTAGGAAGTTGGTCCGTGACGAGTCTGGTGTCCGTAACTAGTTGGTCCGTGATGTGGTGTCCGGATCTAGTTGGTCCGTGATGTGGTGTCCGGATCTAGTTGGTCCGTGAGGAGTCTTGTTTGTATGTAGATGGTCCGTGGCAGGAAAGCAAAAACAATAGTGGGTAAGGGTCTCTGGATATGGTATTGTACGTGTAAATGACACCTTGAGAGTGGATGTGGGCAAGATCAAAGGTCGTCTCTAAATTTTTTTTGACACACACACACATACAACACAGTATTATTATTATTATCATTACTACTACTACTACTTTTTCGCCGTTTCCCGTGATAGTGAGGTAACGCCTGGAACAGATGAAGAGAGGCCGCATTCGCTCTCACTCTCTCGCCGTCATTTTGATTTCCTGTGTCATTTGCGTCCGCCTCTTCCCCTGGCGTGTTTGTCCACGAAGGCTGGAACTCTGGGTTCTATCCAGGTCACTAGCAGTCCGAGAGTAGTTGATGGGCACCAGCCAAGGGCATCCCACTTCTGTGGGCAGAGACGATGTTCATGATATAGTAACAAAATACAGAATCATGAGTGATCTGTGGTCACAGACGGTGGTGGGTGAGGCATGTTGACTGTATGCACCAGTTGGTCGTATGGAGTGACTGGGTCTACGGTCTGTGAAGTTTGTCTGTATCTCGCTTCCTATATATCTTATACGAGGCTCAAACGAGTTTTGACGGGTATGGTAGTAATGTCAAGAGATAAAGCGGATCTGTGAATTATGAATATTCATTTTTTAACGGGTTATATGAGAGTGGGTTGATTTTAACGATTACGGAAGTGATGGAAAATTTGTCAGTTCCTGATTTGCTTGTGTTGTTTTTACGTAATGCATCTTCGTTTTGATATTTTCCCGTCGTAATGCCTAGCTTCTTGAGCACGACGGTACGACTCGTGGTTAGGTTACGGCCTTTGATCTGACCCTTAAGGATCCATTCAGAGGTCGCACCGTCATGCTTAAGAGTCACACTCTCTTGCTCAAGGGTCACACCGCCATGCTCAAGGGCCGCACCGTCATGCTCAAGGGCCGCATCGCCATGCTCAAGGTACTGAGCATATTCTAGGATACGTCAGCACGGGCCTGGTGGTAGGTAGTGTCATCGATGTAGGACTATTTAGGATACACACAGGGTTGACCAAAGGGTATGTAAACAAGGCACCCGATGTTTATTATACAATGTGCCGATTTGTATTCGAGTAGAGTGTCCTCTGTGTCTGTGAATTAGAGAGAGAGAGAGAGAGAGAGAGAGAGAATTAGAGAGAGACCATAGCTCGCAGCCGCTGCATAATTAACAGAGATCCCGAGCATTTATTTCAGTTAATTCCAGTGACGCCTCGTGCTTGGTGGGCGGGGTTCGCGGAAGAGGAGAGGAGGAATGCAGAGGAAGAGGAGAATGAGGAGGGAACGAAGTGGAGGAGAATGAACAGAGGAAGTGGAAGACAAGAATGAGGAAGGGAGTACACGGGAAGGACGGATAACAAGATCAGGTGCTCCATGGTGAGGTTATATTATGTTATGTAAAAATGAATAAAAGACAGTAAAGCAAAATGTACTTCCCATCCACCTCTCCTTCTGGCTCAACAGCCGACAGTTAAAAAAAAAAAAAAGGGGGGGGGGCTGAGAAGAAACACCAATGTGGGATTGAGAACTACAGCCACAGAATTTGTACTGGAAAGTGAGAACGGGAATAAGCTCCTTCTTGAAAAAGAGAACGGGAAATGTTCCTTCCTGGAAAATGAGAACGGGAAAAAGCTCCTTCCTGGAAAATGAGAACGATAGAAGTTCCTCCCTGGAAAGCGAGAAGAGGAAAAAGTTCCTTCCGCTAAACAGGAACCGCCTCACTGTAGTTAGACGCTGATAAAAAAGTGTATATATATATATATATATATATATATATATATCCCAGGGGATAGGGGAGAAAGAATACTTCCCACGTATTCCCTGC
>JAYMFT010073310.1:0-14514 GCA_038088735.1 Panulirus argus
TACAGTCCAAGCCGGCAGGTGGCTAGCACGTGTACACTCCAAGCCAGCAGGTGGCTAACGTGTGTACAGTCCAAGCCAGCAGGTGGCTAACGTGTGTACAGTCCAAGCCGGCAGGTGGCTAGCACGTGTACACTCCAAGCCAGCAGGTGGCTAACGTGTGTACAGTCCAAGCCAGCAGGTGGCTAACGTGTGTACAGTCCAAGCCGGCAGGTGGCTAGCACGTGTACACTCCAAGCCAGCAGGTGGCTAACGTGTGTACAGTCCAAGCCGGCAGGTGGCTAGCGTGGGTACAGTCCAAGCCGGCAGGTGGCTAACGTGTATACAGTGCAAGCCAGCAGGTAGCTAGTGTGTGTGTGCACAGTCCAAGCCAGCAGGTGGCTAACGTGTGTACAGTCCAAGCCAGCAGGTAGTTAGCTTGTGTACAGTTCAAACCAGCAGGTGGCTAGTGTGTGTACAGTTCAAGCCAGCAGGTGGCTAATTGTGTACAGTTCAAGCCAGCAGGTGGCTAGTGTGTGTGTACAGTCCAAGCCAGCAGGTGGCTAACGTGTGGATAGTCCAAACCAGCAGGTGGCTAGCATGTGTACAGGCCAAACCAGCAGGTGACTAGCATGTGTACAGTCCAAGCCAGTAGGTGGCTAGCATGTACACAGTCCAAGTCAGCAGGCGACTGGCGTGTGTACTGCCCAAGCCAGCAGGTGACTAGCATGTGTACGGTACAAGCCAGCAGGTAGTTAGATTGTGTACAATCCAGGCAGCAGGTGGTCAGCGTATGCTTGGTTCCCGATGGAACGAGTTGTTAAATTGTGCTGGCAGACGGTGCTGATCCTTAACAATGTTAACTCTGATTTAATTCCATAGTTCCTGAGGATTTTGTATATATGGAAATAAAGCAGTTAACTAATGATAGGACTTTTAACATTCAACATTTGATAATGCAGACTGAAGTAGATTTTCTGTACCCTAACATGGCATTTGTGTATCGCAAATGACCTTATGTGTTTATGTGATCGATTTCATACATAGATGTTACCCAAGGCCAAAGCGGTTAGTGCAACTTAAAAAAGAAGAGAAAATACTGTCATTTCTGATGTCACATGTAGCAAGAACACCGACGCTCCGCACAACTTTCACAGACAGGTGACACTTACCTCCTAGTCTTGATGTGTACACACGAGCAGCGTGGATCATCCAGTCCTCTACATTCCCAGTTGTCCAGAAAAACAAATGAGGAGATTCCAAGCTCTGCAGGGAGACGGCGATGCGAGACAGTGCTCGAGAGAGTCATTCATTTCAGTTTTGTCCTTTTGCTTTTTTCTTTTTCCAAAAGAACTCACACGATGTAGTGTTCAACATCAAAACTTTACGAGCCAAGAAGGGTTTTTTTTTAATATAATAAACAGAATTGATTATATATGTACATTTCTAATATCACGTTTGGCCAGACATATGGTCCGCCTTCCAACAGGAAGTTTAAGAGCCTGAAAGTTTCGTGATGCGATTCGCGCTCGACACTTCTCAGCTTATTAGCCTGAACTGCCTGCCACCCTCTAGAAACAAAACAAATAAACCAATCCAGGTCTTCTGCGAGAGGTCCTCACTAGTCAAGCAACTATTTTGCGAGCGTCACCCAACAGTAAGCAAAGTTCACGCGATCGCCAGCCCAACTCCCGTGGGGACGACGGCACTGGGAAAGAGAGGGAGAGGGAGAGAGAGGGAGGGGGAGAGAGAGAGAGAGAGTGTGAGAGAGTTAGCTCGGCGCGCCCCCTGTGCCGAATGAGGCGGGAGCGACAGAGTGCTAAGGGAGGAGCTGCTAGCTTCGTCCCCGGGTCGAGACTGGCACTGTAGCGCTCCACTACCAGGCACCGCGGCTTCGAGCATGAGCAGCAGTGGCGCCCCCTACACCCTCACCCCCGCGAGTTAGCCTACTTCCATTTCACCTGTCTACCGTTAAACTACCTCTCCTCCTCTCACCTCCACTGCCCTCACTTGCTGCCCTCCCCGTGCACTGCCAAGGAAATGTTCCCTGGTAACTCTTTTTTTTTCTCTCTCTCTCTCTCTCTCTCTCTCTCTCTCTCTCTCTCTCTCTCTCTCTCTCTCTCGTTCACGGCGAGTTCGGCATTCGCTTCCACCGTCACACACACAGTAGTCACCTGACCTGACCTGACCTACTTCCCCGTCCCCCGCTCCTTTGCTGCCTACCTACCTACCTACCTACCTACCATCTCTGCTCAATCTGCCTCGTACACCTCACCCTTCCCAGCTCACCTGCCGAGCTCTCTACCTCTCTCTTTGTCCCTTCCTCTCACTTGTCCAGATCGCACTTGTACCTTTTTTTTTCTCATTGATTTACTTCACTTACTTCTCTCATTCCTCTCTCTCTCTCTCTCTCTCTCTCTCTCTCTCTCTCTCTCTCTCCCTCTCAGGCTCCAGCTTGATCATCAAACCTCACCCTAAATATAGACGTAGACATTTTTAATTCATAGTCCCTCCCGTTAGTATGGCCTGTCTCAGCGTCTTCCGTAAGTCTGTTTGATGCGTTAGTCGTCCAAAACCTCTCCACTGTATAAGACCCGCCGACCAAATACCGAGCTTAGATAATAATACGTTTACTGTTTTCTTATTTTCGTCCTTCCTCTTGGATGTTGTTACATTGCGTGAGTCGTTCCTCTTGCATCTGCTCTTCTTTTCCCGAGTCTTCCTCTTCCCCCCCGTCTTCTTTTCATCTCATTACGTACTCCTCTTGCTACTCTGTCCTTAAGTTCCTCTCTCCGCAGATCTTCCGTCCCTTACCATTCATTCCTTTTCCCCCCCACTATTCTCTACTCTCATTTATATCCTTAACTTCTCACTCCTATTCTCCGTCACCACCCTAACTCTCCCTTACTAATGATTTCTCTCTATCTCTCTCTCTCTTACTCCTGCGTGCCCCATCTTCCGCTCTCTCTCTCCCTCTCTCTCTCTCTCTCTCTCTCTCTCTCTCTCTCTCTCTCTCTCTCCCTCCTGCGTGCCCCATCTTCCGCTCTCTCTCTCCCTCTCTCTCTCTCTCTCTCTCTCTCTCTCTCTCTCTCTCTCAGCTAGGCAGCAAGCAGGTGGTAGGCAGCCAGCGTCACGGTACCAGATACCTTGCTATCGGGACGGTTAGCGACCGCTGCGCGGTGAGCCAATGCTTCATTGACCGTCGAGTGTCACTCCTTTGGCCTAGATGGCGGTCTATTTCTTATGCCTTACCCACGCGAAGGCATCTGGCTCTCCTCATACAACACGTGACTCTCACGACTCGGTCTTCGTAACCTTATTTTCTAAGGGTGCGCGCTACGCGCTAGCCCTGCCATTTTGCAAGATCTAGTCCAAAGTACTTGTTAGTAGGTTATTCTTTCTATGGGAAAGTGATGACTGGAGAGGGCGGTGGCATGTACGGAGCATCAGACTGAGGAGTAACAACGTTGTTTTAGGAATGAAGAGGATGTCTGGATCAGGTTTTCAGCTTGAAGCATTTGTGTGAGAAACAGAGAAAAACGGTGGCACTACTGAAGGAATAGGTGATGTCACCATGGCTGTCTATTCTATATGTGAATGAGGTGGTGAGGAAGGTAACTGCGAGGGCCTTGAGGAGAGGAATAGGTTTACAGTTTGTCAGGGACGGTGGGTCTGTGTCTGTGTTGAGACAATTGCTATTTGCTGGTGATAAGCACTAGTGCCAAATTCGAGGGAGAAACTGCAGAAGCTGGTGTCTGAGTTTACGAGAGTGTGCGAAAGGAGATCTTAGGGAGCAAATGTGACCAAAAACAAGGTTATTAGGTTCTCATGAGAGAGAGACAAGTGGGCCAATGTGTGGATTTGAATGGAGAACCTGGAGGAGAGTTTTAGATGCCCTGGGAGTGGATATGACAGCGAATGGAATCATGGGAGCTGAAGTGAGCCGTAGGGTGGGTGAGGGAGCTAAGGTCCTCAGCGCTTTGAAACGGCACATATTCATCCCTGCTTTTCTCCATCTCCTCGCCTGGAGGACTCCCATTATCTCTTCCAAGTCATCCTTCTCTTCTTTTTCCATTCCTTCAGTCCTCGTTTCCCCTCGTTCTCTCTCTCTCTCTCTCTCTCTCCCTCTCCCCTCACTGCCCCTCACGACCCTCCATCCCGCCTGCCGTCGTCCAGGCTGTTACACCGAGGGTAAGATTGTCACATGAGAGGAATCCTCCCAGACATGTGTCCCTTTTATGTTTCCGTCTCAAAGTTTGCGGATCCTCTCGCTTCTCACTGCGTAATAATTTTTCTCCCGCTTTTAATCCTTTGCTTCGGATTTTTACCTCAAGAGCTGGGAAGGTTTTAGATGCTGTTCGTTCGTTGGATGTGTTCAATTCACACACGGTTGGTTAAGATACTATGAAATATCATTTGCTTTATTCCACTCACTCGCTCGTTGAGGGGTTCGCTAAATGTGATTATGAATGATGGACAAAGAACGGGCTCAGGTTTCTTACTTGAAACCTTATATCGTCGCTGAATCTCCATCTTCTTCAAAGTATTTGGTCAAGGAAAAATATATATATATATAGATAACTAAATCGCCAGATAAAGAAATTGAATTTTGAAAGTCTCTCCATGAAGCCCTGTGGCCAAATAAGAATATGAAATTCTGAACGTCTCCCTCTGAAACCCTTTGTCCAAGGAACGAACGAGTAACGTCAGAGAGAAAAAAAGATTTATTAAGAAAGGACGGGCGTCCACTTCGAAGAGAACGTCAGGCGCGCGCACACGAACCTCCCGTGGTGACCAGGTTGGCTCCGATGAGGACCTGGTTGTGTGGTTGGGCGCTAAAGACTGGTAGGTGCAGCGAGACACGAGTTCGAAGTCATAGCAACGTGACTGAGTCTGCTTAGCTCCGTCCCCTTTAAGAAAAAATGATATTCACTAGACTATGTCAATGAGATTTCGAGACTATAATCTCAAAATCTGGAAGAATTCTCTTCTTTTAATTTTGCCATGTTTTGCCATTAATGAAGATTGGTATTTATGCAGGTTGCTCCTGATGAAGAAGATAGGCTTGTTGGGTATAGGGTAGCTGTGTCAGATGTTGAGTTTCATTGTTATATCTGTCGCTCTAAATGAATTTTCAATGAAGGTCGGCTGGGGAACAAGCCTTGTTCTTGGATGTTATTATATCTTTTATGAATATTCCAATGCTCCGTGTCTCAAAAATATCTTCCTCACTAAAGGGAGTGTTAGATTTTGTTTTACTCAAGCGCGCCTAGGAGTGAGGCATGAGTAATATATAAAGACCCTGAGACAAACTTGTTTTTCGTCGAGAAAGAAACTGTGGTGGCGAAATTTTTGTACGCAAGACCTGTTTAAAGATATTAACACGCCTTTTGCGAAATTTGGGATAAACAGGAAAAGATAGTATTCCTGCAAACCGTCGTCTTTTCCTTTTGTATTTTTGCTTTGGCGTTTTCTATTTTCAGTTATAACGATTTGTCACAGTGGTGGACAATAGTCACTCCTACTGCACCTACACTGAAGGATGAAACGGAAACGAAACGTGTTTTCGCACAAGGCCTCGAGCAATCTTGTTCAGGTCTTTAGTGCTTTTCAGACACAGTTATTTTCCCCTTCTGTTATTATGCGTCCCTTGAAGCTTTTCCAGGAAGATGGAAAAAAAAAAAAAAATAGGGAAAAATCTTTTAAACATCGTTGTAAACATTTGTTTTGATAGTGTCCGCTTTAACTCAGCGAGGTTAAAATAATCTTTCAACTGAATCGCATCGCGTTCAGGAATATAAAAGACATATCGTTCCAGGGGAAATAAATTAGATTCACCGTCCATATTTCAGTCTCAATTTTCCTCCGTAAGGCAGGTTTGTCCCTCTCACTAACCAACCCTCTTCCAGACATCAAAATGAAAGTTCCTTTAATTTTGTACTCCATCCTACGTATCTTTCCGTTTTGCTTCATGTCCCTCCGCATTCCTATCTATCCCATCTCAGTTAACTATTCTCTTTGTGTCACACTTTCTTTTGAGTCACTCGCTTTCTACTCTTCCATTCCATCTCCACAGTCCGTCCCTCTGTCTTTGTTTTTTCTTCAGATTTTGACGTAGGTTTCACCGCACGATCCAAAGAAACGAATAAAGTGATGATCTCGTTCTGAGATCTCAACTTCCCCGACGCCCTAGGAAACGCCCCTGGACCTCGTCTGGAGGCGGCGCAGCGTTGTCTCTCGACCCCTTGACTGTTCGTCCGACTGACTTTTGACATTACATATCTCCAGCCTCCTCAGGAAGGACAATTCCTGACCTCGTTTCTAACCTCGAGCGGCAAGTTATGACCTTCTGACCTTTACGATAAAGCCTTCCCTTGCAAAGGCCGTTTCCTTCCTCTCGTTGCCGTTAACTTCATGAAACGTGGTCATGTCAAGGCGTCACCAATACAAATTTTGCATACCATCGGCTGAGTTACGACACTGGTTAAGTAGTTTCTGTTAGGTTAATCACCTCATTGTTTATAACGCAAAGTAAATTTTTCTAATGAGATAACTCCTGTGTCCCCATTTTACGGGGCCACATTAAAGACTAGGCTGCTTTACCCTCAGTAGCAGGGGAAACGATGGATCTGCTTCGTGCGAATGGTTCAACAACAAGACTGTATTCCTTTTCGTCCAATGACGATGATGATACAACCTGGCTTAAGGACAGTCTTTCCACTCACAGTGTACCCAATGCAAGCGGTCTCACGTAATACCTACACACTGTACGTACGAGTATACGTTAAGCAGATAGATCCCATCTAGCTTGATTCTATCTACTGGGCTTTCCTCAATTATTTCCCAGGTTGTGTTTCTTGATTGCCTTACACTCTGTGCCAGGTCTACTTCAATCAGACATCTGTGTTTCTCATACTCTGACCTGTCTCAATCATTCATCAATTATACAGCCTTATCTATATTTTCTCACCTCCTTATCAGTCAACCCTATGCATTCATTCATCTACCTCACCCTTAACCCATGTCTTCTCCAGTCTTCCTATCCCTCAGCTGTACCCATTTCTTCTGTCGAAGTTAACCAATGATTCGCTTAACATATCTTCTGTGGTTGTAATTTCTCCAGTCTTTCATAAACCTCATCTTTCTCCCACACCAAGTAACTATCACTTCCCGTTTCCTCATTCTCATTTTACAAATAAATTCTCATTACCTCGCCATCTTTCTCCCTAGCAGGTTCTCATTTACCCTATCTTTCCTCCCAACAAAACTTGCATCGTCTCAACTTTCTCCCTACACAAACTCTCATTGCACCGCCCCTCCTCCTTCAAGCATTTCTCTCTCTCTCTCTCTCTCACACACACACACACACACAATCTTACTCTTTTTCTCCTCCTCTCGCTTTTCCCGCAATCGTAGTTTTCGCAACCGACCTTTTTATCTTCTCCTGCAAGAGCTTCATTATTCCACCTTTCTCCCCGCCTCGCACGACCCTCTTACTCCAATCAGACTCTCAGTACAATACTTTTCTTACCCACCAGAACCTCTCTGTTCCACCGCGTTTTACCGCCGCCTCTCTCTCCTCCGTGCGTCGCTCTCCTCCTAGGCTAGGCTATCATTACCCGGAAATTTTTTTTCTCCCTTCAGCACACCTTCATCGCACAACCTCTCTCTCTCTCTCTCTCCTCGGCCGAGTCTGTGAATACCCTGCTACCTCTTTAATCCACCTATTTCCCATACACTTCTACGAGACAATGAGATACCCCGAGCCCTGCAAAACAGGTAAACTTTTATTCGCTATAAATCACATCTAAAGGAAAAAAAAAATAAAAGTAAAAAGCAGGCCAGCACACGGGAGCCGGCCGGTGATATATGAGGTGCGAATCGAGAAAAATACCTTTGAGTCTGTAGTGAGCTCCAAAGAGGAGAGAGTTGAAGAGCGTCTTGTGCTACTCATATGAGAGACATTTTTCATTCACGTTGTTCAGAGGGAGGGACAAACACGCTGCACCTGGAATCTTTATGCCGTGTTTTCATATCAGATGTAATTTGAAACGCTGGTGCTATTCCCTCGTCAAAAAAGGGTATGGTCTATTGTTAATGGAGGAAATGTTTTTGAGATTCCGGGAGGAGCGATACGCAAGCGACCAACAGGGCAGGGCACGCCTTGGCAACCTGCATAAACATCCATTGGTTGAGATCCTTACGTAACAGAATTATCAGACAGCTGCAGGAGCAGGCGTGATGTCGCCGTATATATAAGATTCTACTCTTTATCCTCACCGCTGGATTCATTGGAGTTATCCGTCGTTCTTATTAGTCATAACAGGCTTTAAGAGCCCACTTGAAGCATTTGTCTATAAACATTATTCATTTCATGCCTTATGGATTTCTTTTTTTCTTATGTCGCTGGCTCAAATCACGAGAAAAGTCTTCTTTGAGGCCGGGCCTTGAATGAAGTATGCAAGAGGAATAGAATACTTGGGAGAAGAAGAGAATGAGAGGGAAGAGGAGAATTAAAGCTCTGTGGGAAGCGAAAAACCAAGGCTGCCTTTTGATAAAAAAGAGGTGGGATCGTAGTTGCTTCGAAGGATATGTGACACAGTGACTTACCGAAAATGAGACCTACATAGTCAATCTAATGGCCAGCAATTTCTCTAAAGCAGAAGCCAGAATAATATCTACAGAGGAATGGAGAATAAACGCTGCGGCGTAGGAAAAGTGGGTCATGCATTTAAGGCAGATTGGAAGAGTTGATAACTTAGAGTAATTTGGATTCAAATCTTAACAAGTACTGTAAGAACATCCCTAAAAGTGGTAGCAATATTCTATGCCGAGATGTATTATACCTTTGTATATCCAGAGTAATTTTAGTTCAAACAATTTATGGTATCTGAAATGGGCGTGAAGAAGAGATTCAGAGACTTCAAAAACAGTAGAAGGCAGAGGAAAAGGACAATTCTGGAAGGGTGGGAACAGTCACAAGTCTTTGGAAAAGGCTGTACCAATGTGCACATATAAGATAAAAGAACATTTCTGTTTTGCGAAGAGTAGAAAAGTATGAGCAAGAAAACTCAGCAAGCAATACGTTCAGAAGCACATTGTTTGGAACACGAGAAGGGATGCGATCTTGTCCGAGCGTATATCTTGCTTGTAAGAGGAAAGAGGCTTTTTTTTTATGACTGTACGAAAGAGATAATTGGGAGGGGAAATAAGATTAGTAAGAGGCGCTACGAGGGTTTTGGGAATGTGAAAGTCATCGAAAGTGGAGTTAGAGGAGACTTAGAGAGCCGAAAAGAGCTGCTTTGTCATTAGGAGAGACAGCTATATTGCCGTCAGAACGAGAGAAAAAATAAACGAATGAAAGGAAGTATGATAAATGTCATTATAGATACTTTTGACTAAAGACCAGAACAAACCTACTGATTGGTGAAGAAAAGTGGTTCTCGCATTTCCTTTGGATACAGGAACACTTTGCCAAACGAAAATCATATCAGCAACGATTTCCAGCAGAGATGAAATCTTTATGGAAAGTTTTCCCGGGACTTATATGCCAGGTGGTCACCCCCTTGCCCGTAAGGCTTCAAAGCATGGTTGAACCACAAACTGGAAGAAGAGATGATCTGAGAGGAAGAGGAAATATATGTTTCCAGTCCCATAAGAAGTGCCTGTACTTACGTTACGTTGAAGCAGGAGGAGGAGGAGGAGGGGGAGGAAGAGGAGAGGTTGAGAGGACTATCTTGAGGGCGAGAGGACTATCGATCAACTAATGATTAAGTGAATATTAATCAAAGTAGTCTGTAGAGTAAGGAGATCAGAAAGCAAACCACAGGGAATCGGTGATAGCTGACAGACAAAACTGGGGACAGATGATGTAAAATTTTGGAGACTGAGATGCCCAAAAATCTTATGACAATTGCGCTGGTGTTGCAATGAGCACAAACTCGTCATGTAAGGCGGAATCTTGAGTAAAGATGCGAAAGAGGGTTCTGGAAACATCATTCATAAGTTGAATCTCCCAGAGAAGAAAGATATTAAAAGAGGTACAAACGCAATAGTGTTCAGCAAATGAAACATAAATACAAAGACCGCAAAAATTAGTGAAATGAATGAGTGTCAGGTTTATGGGAGGAGCAAGGGTCTTGGGAAGAGTTGGTACTACCTCTGCCTCGGCCCCCCTTGTCTCGTTGGCAGTTCAGTCAGGCCAGACTCCAGGGATTCTTCACTCCCCATATTGGACAAAAGCATGGTGGACTTTTTCACTTTTGTATCTAAGGAATCTTAATGAGAGAAGGGAGAGGAGAGGAAGAAAAATAAAAAAGAAATAAACATTGAAGACAAGTAATGGAGATGAGTTTATATTACATGAAGGGATAACACCGAAACTGAGCTAACATACTGAAAGTATAGCCAGGTAGTTCGGTTTGGACGTGATAAAAAGTAAACAAGACCAGAAGGCCTAACACGGAGGGTGGAAAGATAGTTCGAACACCACCTGAACAGTCTTAAGTAGGAAAGAAAATATTGCCCTAGGTTGCTACTGCCTGTAACCTACTTCCTTCGGGGATAAATACGCGTTGGTGAAAGAACTCAACGGAGCCGGAATAACGGGAAAGGCTAATACCTTAATACCTAACCCCTCATTTTCTCAGCCAACAGAGAAATTCTCCTGATATTAGGCTCAATGCTTTTAATTTTCTTTTTCTTTACGTTTGCCATTATGTGAGACTCTTACTTCTATTCTCCTCTTTTGTACTCGTCCGCCGTTCACCTTGTTAGCAAGGTAGCGTCGGGAAGAGACGAACAGAAAGAATTCTTACATAAAGAGTAATATTTGAAAAACTACTTTACTGAGTTTGATATCATAATGCGGAGCCATAGATTTACTTTATGTAAACTCTGCAAAAGTAACTCAGCATGAACGTTTGTCCCCTTAATACATACATTCCATAAATTCATTCACAATCCGCTTCAGTCTGACACCTATTTAATCGTTCTTTGCTGGAAAAGTCTCTCCTTGTTTCTAAACTACCTCTGCAAACTTTTTAACTGCCTGAATCACTAAAAGTTCTTTTTCTCTTTTGCGGCTTTCAGGTTGGCAACTTAAACAATAAATCAAAGAATCCACCTGATCCTCTTTGAAGGCCTCACATTAATTAAGATGTTTAACTTGTCCTGACAAATGAATAGATATTTTTTCAGCATTTTTTTTTTCCACGCACTGCATTTCTTAATCTTTCAGGCAACTTGTCAACTAGGATTAGTGAATTCGTACAAGATCTTCCCTTTGCTTCCCATCTTAAGCTGTGTTGTCTATGCAGAACCCTTGTGTCACTCACAGGACCATTGTCCTCTACAACTCTCATCGACATCCTTCTTTTAAATGAACAGCGAATGTGATTTTCATTACGAATTTCCGCCTTTAATGATGAAGAATAAGCATATGAACACATCATACCAGGGGTTTTATCTGGTCCTTACATCAATAGTGATAAAAGACATATTCCCTGCAAGTGTAGCGACAAGGTTTTACAAGTGAATTAGGGCTTACGCGTCGCGCTCACCGCTGGGAAAACTAGAGTTACGAAGAACAAGTGGTGTGTATCTACGAGTCGTCCTTTGCCATGTCTAAGGTGAGGAGAGATTGCATGTATGTGAGCTGAATGCCCCGGCACAAATTACTGACACCCACTGGGGCAACTATACACTGTAAAACAACGAGACGGCTAAACTCTGCTGGATCCCTGCACAACATAACTCTGATTAGCGTACGAGATGAGAATAGTCCTAGAAGCACAACGAACTACGAAGCAACTTGATAACCGTAACCCCAAACCTTTGACAGGTGACAACAGCGATCAACAAAAAGGGTGAACCATGGTACAGATTGAAGAAAAAGTTCTAGAGGAAAAAGGAATATCAGTACGTGGTCACTGTGCCTCAGGACAAAAGAATAACTTTAAACATGAAGTTACGAATCACAAAAAGAATTTCCCAGGTATTCCGCCTGAGGCGATATACGGAGGGCCGCTCCCAGCGATACTACCAGTAGGACACGACGTGAAGAGCGACTCTCTCTCTCTCTCTCTCTCTCTCTCTTTGTGTACTGGAAGCTACTGGTAAGCTCTACTAGTATGGGAGACTGGAAACACGGCTTCTTGAACCCTAAGCCTTCAGATATGATGGTTGCTGTGGAAGCAATTTCTTTAGAGAGGACGGTGCGACTCCTGGAGATTATGGTAGTGTTGAGATTATGGTAGTGTTGATGGTTATACCGCCTGAACGTGAGGCGTGACGGACAAAAGGCACGGAGGCGGTATTGCTGCCGTGTCAGTTAAAAAACCCCAGATCAGTGGGACTGCACACCAAAAATACGGACTATATTTTCCGCTTATGTGTTTAAGCTAGGATATCAATCATGCTAAGCACAAAGTGTAAACCCTTGTGAAAAGGTGGACTCTTTATTTGACTGAATATATACAGACTCTCTACTCATCCATCATTGTTACTGACATTCGACCTGAAACTAAATTAAAGATAAATAAAAGTCAGTAATATGAGACACAGTGGCTTGTTTTTTTTTTTTCCTTTGAAAATATGTTACATTCGCGTGCTCAAAGTTACTCGGCAAGTTTCCTTCTTGCAGAATTTTGTCGACGATTCTAGAGGTCGAAAATGTCATCTTTTTGGGGATTACTGTTTTCAAATATTTCTAGGGAGAGTTCATCAGAACCAGTTGATTTATTCGTATTTACTTTACTTAAAACTTACGTTTTTCTTATATTTTGATGTCATTTAGGAGCAATTCTTCATTTGCAGTCCCCGGAACTATGCTTTGCGTTTGCGGTAAACTTAAAAGTTGAATAAGCAAGACCATTAGTTTGTTATCATTTGTCGGTGTGCTATCACCGTGAGATAACGAGCTTTGAGTATTTCTGATATATAATCCAAACCATATGCAGTGAAAATCTTTTTTATGGTTCTTAATGTTGTGAGAAACTCCTTTTTCAAATTCTTATTCCATCGACTTCAATTTTCTTTCTTCCTTTTCTTCGTGATGATGCCAAAGAGTGAAGTGTGAGCTAATATGTATAAGGCCCCACTTCCATGAGTACTCCTATTGTCGATGGAAGCTGTGCAGAACCCAAAACTAAATAAGGAGTCGAGCTAATTAATGCATGTTACCTCCACATCTGGCGTCCTATCATCTCATTATCCCATCTAGTTCATAAGTAAACTAAATCTACAGTACATAACATCTAGGAAAATCTCTTTTCTGCAGCTCTCTGAAAGTGTTTGTTTAAGTTCATCGTCAACTAAAAAGCAGACGACATTCTCTCCACTGACAGTGTCAGTTCATACCTGGTAGATTCATCCGTTTACATCACCCAAAACTCATTCGGAATCTACCAGCACATGTCCCATAATCAGAATATATCGTTGCCTTGACGAGATCAGTAAAATGCTACATCATTCACTTGCGCAACTGTGTCGGTGATCAGAATTAATTGCCGTTCGAATTTGTTTTCATACGTGTGTGTGTGTGTGTATGTTAACCGGCGACAGCAGTCGCATGATGGCACAGAGTGAAGTTGGAGCATAGTTTGCCTGTAAATAGGAAATAGTTGTGGGGAACTGGTTAGCATGTGGCAGTCCCGGGAGCGTGAAGTTGTACTCACTCGCTTTACAACGTCATGATGAAAACCAATAAACTTTCATCGGACGCTAATTAGGAACGGAAATGTAACTTGATGAATAGACATGAAAAGAACCGGGTCCTTTAATATTCAGGGTTTAAACAGATGAAGGTATTAATGAACAATAGTTCATGGATGGATTGCCTAAAACCCTCTTCATAAGTTCTTCGTATAGTAACAATTTGATTAATAGGTGGACTCAAACCCTTGAAAAGAAGAAAGACATCATTATGTAGCTACAATAAAGAGACTCCGACCCTTGAGCACGTAGGTACGTACCGTATGCATGTACCTCACGCCTGAGTGCACGATCTCACTCCCGAGTGTCTCAGGTCAAAGGCCAGTCCCCTCACTCCCTCAGGGAGGAGAAAAAGGTGGGTGACTGAGTGGGAGGAAAAAAGAATAATGAGAGGGGGGAACATCCCTTCCTTTTCCATACTCTACCCTCAACGTCTCGGTGACGAGAGCGAAAAGGCAACAGAGGGAGAGAAATAGAGAGAGAGAGAGAGAGAGAGAGAGAGAGAGAGAGAGAGAGAGAGAGAGACAGAAAGAGAAGATGCACGAGGATCGTTCCTTTGTTATTAAGCCATTTTGACTCATTTTTTTTCCTGAAAAATGGGTGAATACTTTCCCTGATATTCTCACAGTTTCTAATATCATGACTGAAGCACGAATGGAGACTTTTCCTTATACTCACTTCTAGCAAATATTTACATGATGAAAATCCTTCCTTTGCTCATATGACCTATGGAGGATTCCTTACCTTATTGATATGCTTCAGTGCTTGATTGTCATTCAGTTCTCTTTGTTTTCAAACAGACACACACACACACACAATATATAT
>JAYMFT010073321.1:0-14513 GCA_038088735.1 Panulirus argus
GTTCCATTTTTGGAAAAGCAGAAACTGGAGGGGAGGATTTCCAGCCCCCCGCTCCCTCCCCTTTTAGTCGCCTCTTATGACACGCAGAGAATACGTGGGAAGTATTCTTTCTCCCCTATCCCCAGGGATACAATATATATATGGATATATGGATATGGATATATATATATATATATATATATGGATGGAGTGATAAGAGAGATGAAAGCAAAACTAGGGAAATGGGGTGCAGAGATGGAGTGTGGCAGTGAGATATGGTGGCATGTGGCAAGCCTGTTTGTGGATGATACTGTGTTGTGTGCAGAGAGCGAACAGGAGTTGCAGAAGGTTGTAAGTGTGTTTTGTGATGTGCGTAAGCAGAGGAAATGGAAGGTAAATGCAAGCAAAAATAAAGTAATGATGTATGAGAGGAAACAGAGTGAAAGTATATATTTTGTAAATCATATAAAGTGAAAGAAGAAAGTGTATAAAATTGTGCTATGGATATGGTGGGAAAAAGTCTGGAAGAAGTGAGTAAATTTAAGTATCTGGGAGCAGTACAGGGTAGAACTGGGTTCCTTAATAGAATAATGAATGGTACAGGTGTAAGTATGGAAATGAAAAGAGGGTTAAGGGACAGCACTGTCCTCCCAACCCTGACCTATGCGGCTGAAACATGGACGTGGAATGAGGCACAAAGGTCAAGAACCCAGGATAAGGAAATGAGCTATTTGAGAAGAGCAAGTGGTGTAACTAGATGGAATGACGAAAGAAATGAAAGGGTGTATGCAAGGAATGCAAAGGGAGTGAATTGTGGAGTGCTAGAATGGGTGTAATATAATACTTTGAGGTTGTGTGGGCATGTGCAAAGAATGCAAGGCTGGGAGTTTACAAGGAGAGTGTATGATAGTACAATTAATGGGGTTGGTGTGAGTGGAAGACCACCTGTGACAAAAGTAAACAGGGTGGAGGAATACTGGTGGGAGAGAAACAGAGGAACAAAGCATGGGATGGTGTATGCAAGGAAGGCATGTAAGGACAGGGATAAGTGGAGACTCTTTTGCCATGGCCACCCATTGATGGGAGTCCCTGGAGGGAATGGGCATCAGAGACAGAGATAGATAGATAGATAGACACAATGATCTATCCTCGTGTACCTACTCTCCAAACAAAAACTTACAAGAACCAGCTGCTAAGCACAGGCCACTGGTCCAGACTTTCATGGATTGGGCACATACAAAAGTTTACATGGGTAGCAACCAAAATACCACCTGTAAAACAGAAAGAAGGCAGTAACAACTCAAAGGATGGAAAGGGTTGGCTGAAGAGAGGTGACAGCAAAAGTCTTTAGATTCAAGTCTGGCTAAGAAAAAGTGAAACAAAAACAACCACCCCATGTATGTAAGTAACTTTCCGTACTGGATTAAATGAGACTCCCACAGTTATGGAGTAGCTACTAAGAAGAAAAATAATTGCAGCACCTACTGAAAACCTCCAGCTTTGGGGAAGCAGATTTTGTGATTTCAAAATGTGGAGTTTGAAAGACAGAGGATATGGTATGCCCAACATGTTTACGTTACTGCAGAGTATTACTCCAGCTTTTACATCTAATAGTACAAAATAAATGAGGTTTAGTGAGATATAGGTAAATCCCCATTCTGAGATACCGCACATGTCTGATTTATGGAAAATTTTTCATTGTGAGAAAAAGATAAAGTATTGGGGTCAGAAGGAGTGGGAAAGTGGGTTGAAGTATGCTGAGTGGAATCATCGATCTGATTGTGAACTGGGTTAGAGGGTGATTAAAGATAATGTATAGAAAAAAGAAAGAATGTCAGCAATAGGAAAGAAGTGAGGAATGCCACTATTAACAGGATAAGAGGGAAAAGTTGCCCCATCAGCAACTATCATGATGGAACAATTAAAAAGGAAGCTGTACATCAGAGAACAAAGACAAACAGATAAGCCAAAGGAGGTAATATCAGAAGAAAAGCCTTGTGCTATGTCTTATCAAATCCTTTGGGAATGAGATGGGCACAACAATAACTTAAATCCCATATACATGGGGTGCATGCACCTTTTGTAGGTATTCATCCTTCAAAAGTAGTTTTGGCTGCTTGTCCATATGCATGAGCAAAATTTAAGATATTTTTATGAAATGATAGATGGGCATTCCAAAAATACTCAATATCTCATGTAAATACCTCTGTATTGGCCTGGCCCACTGCTAAAGGGAGCAGAGGGGGTGTATCTGACAGCTCCCAATAAGACAGATGAATATGAAGATGCTTCTTTCTTTATATTTAACTTGTTTTCCCTCCCTACTCTTACTTTACACACAAGTACATCATTAATGGTGAATATGAATATATCTAGAAATAATGAAGTCTCTTGCTAACCACTGGGGTTGCAATGTTGCGAAAACTGTGGTTGGCAAGGTAGAGTATCTAAGGAATATGGGAGTTAGGGAAAGTGGCCCTTAAGATACAAACCTAAAGCTCAGTAATGAACACTTCAAGTTAATTTAAAAAGCATAATCTACTGCAAACACAATAAAATCATTCTGTAACAGTACAGAGAAATGATGTACAGAACTGTAAAGCCACCACTGATGCTGAATCTTCATACTCCCACAAAGCAGCCGGCCAACTACACCACACAAAAGGCTACCTCAATGCTCATCCTACCAACACAATGTAGTTATGACAATCCTGCCTCCCCCTAAAATTGGTGGACTACTGGATTAGGCCAAAAGCAGCCACTGCCCAATGACACTCACCCAATGCAAGGACAAGAAATTTGTTGTGGAAAATGATGGGTATTCAAAACTTGATGCTCTGAAAAACCATGGATACACAGAACTTGATGACAGGGTTGGTAAAATGGTATGCATTATTCTAAATGTGTATACTCTAAACCGAAGTTGGCAAAGAACCTCTGTATTACACTACAGAAATTCAAATGAGTTTAATGAAGGAAAGTGGAAGGCATTTGTGAGGAGGATATTGAAGGCTATGCTTCTTTCTTAAACTTGGTTTCATGCTTTAAATCTAATTCATACATAGGCACAGCAATGATAGTAAATAACATGAATATACTTAGAAATATTACAATACTCACACTATAAAATGTAAGGGAGAGTTGCTCACTTGTATAGGGAAGAAATTGGAAGCACATTTTTTTCTCAGAAATATTTAGATCTCTATCAATCATGTCACCAGTGTCCTTCATTACCCCAGGGGTAACACAATGAGAAAATCAGGCACTACTGTTACATGTTTCTCAATGTGAAGAAAGGCCAAGTTGAGGGAGGGGGGGATGACAAAACATGGTGGTATCCCTCCTCCTTACGTAATTCCACTAAAATTACTCTGTAAGTCTCCTGTTTCTTCACACTCTTCAGCTTACCCCTCTTCACTTTCCTAATCAACTCTTAAATATCATAACTCTTCTTCCTTATCACTATGATCTTCCACCAGTCTACATATACAAGGTGGTATCAAAATTTCCGAAACTAGTTCCACAGCACACCAACAGATGGCAGTACAGCAATGTGTATGCTGTGACGGTTAGGTATTACCGTCATCAATCAGTCTACAGAGTGGAGTCATTCTGTGAGCACCATGTATTGTTCTATGGGAGTTTGTTGACCACATGCACACGCACATTTGTGATTTCATCATGGACAGCAAACTAGAGCAGAGAGCAAACATCAAATTGTGCATCAAACTTGGTAAATCTGCAACTGAGACCTTTGACATGATTCGTCACATGTATGGCAATGAAGGAATGAGACATGCGAGGTGTTTCAAGTGGCACGCACGATTCAAAAGTGGCAGAACCTCACTGGATGACGACAAGAGGTCTGGGCAACCTTCCACGAGCTCATCCCCCGAAAATGTGGAAACAATTCGGCAACTTGTGCATGAGGATCATTGGAGATCCATTAAGGACATTGTTGCCATCATTGATGTGTCATATGAAACAGTGCAGGCAATCCTAATGTCTGATTTGAACATGCACCGCATTGCTGCAAAGTTCATTCCCAGTCTTCTGACCCCCAGTCAGAAGGAGCACTTTGCCAAGGTCTGTCAAGATCTCCATCAGCGTGCCCTTCATGTCGTGGGTCATCAATGGGGATTAGACTTGGTTCTACGAGTACGACCTGGAGACCAAACAACAATCTTCGCAGAGGAAGAGCCCAAAATCTCCATGACCGAAAAAGGCCTGGCAGGTCTGAAGTGCGACCTAGAGCATGCTCATTGTTTTCTTTGACATTTGTAGGATTATTCACCATGAATTCGTCCCCAATGGCTAGACCATGAACGGGCAGTTCTACTGCAATGTTCTAAGGAGCCTGAGGAAGGACTTTTGGCAGAAATGGCCTGAAATGTGGCGGGAGAGCAATTGGATGCTTCATGACGACAATGCACCCTCTCATCGAGCTCTCATAACTCATGAATTTCTCAGCCACAACAGCACAGTGACCCTAGCCCACCCACCCTACTAGCCAGATTTGGCACCGTGTGACTTCTTCCTCTTCCCAAAGAGGAAACTTCAGCTGAGGGGTTGCCGTTTTGACACTGAGGAGGAGATCCAGCACGAATCTCAGAGGGTGCTTAACACATTTCGAGAACAAGACTTCCAGAGAGCCTTCCAGCAGTGGCAATGGTGCTGGGAGAACTGTATGGCTGCCAAAGGGGACTGTTTTGAAGAGGATGGTGCCCAACCTTGAATCAAGTAAGTACTTTCTTGTACAAAGGCCTAGTATCAGAACTTTTTGATACCACCCTGTACTCTATGTGGTCACCATGTACACATGACCTACAGGTCACTGGTCAAACACCTATAATGGTGGTTTGAGAGATAAAGCGGGAAAAAGTTTTCATCATACCTTAATGTTGACAGAGGAAACCTCTGTAGGCTACTAAAGGTGCAGAAAATCAGCTGCATATTTAAACAGGGGTGGGAAAAGTTGAATCATCAAAGGAGCAGTTTAAGGATAAATTTTTAAGAACTGAGGTTCCTAAAACCATTGCACAAATAAAAAGTAATATGACTGGCATTTTGTTTACTACCTTTGATTCCTAATTCACAGGGGCTTGTTGCCCAATCACAGGAGAGTGCACATTTGAAAGCTAAATTTCTGAGCACCAATTTCAGTGTTTTCATGTAGTGATATTAATATGATCATCAGTCCAGAAGCATTATTTTTCTTCAAAATAAATAGTGGTAATGTACCTGAATAACCAGTAAGATGATCAGATGGAGAGCCTAAATGGTGGTCAGGATGGTCTTGCTCAGGCTCAGCGTAGGTGTAGTTGGCATCATCATCTGGCCCAAGAGAAGTGCCAAGAGAGTCTGTCTCTGCCTGTTCTAATGCTCGCTCTTGTGCTAAAGCTATCTTCTTTTCTAAGGCATCAAGGTGAGTTTCATACTGAAAATAACGAAGAAGAAAAGGAAGATATTTAAGGTATCTAGTTTTCTACTTATGGCAAGCACAATATATATCGAAATGCTGTTTGGTAAAACAGATTCATGGTATATGAGTTTATCTCACAATCTGAAAAAAAAAGGAGACAAGATCATAACTTTCAAGTTTCAGAAACAATCAGACAAAGCCAATACCTAAGCAGTTTTACAAAAATGATAAAAGAACAATCACTGAAAGGACATTCAAAACTAAACAAGAAATGTATTAAAAATGTCATGAAAACATCTACGAACAGTTTGGATGAATAGAACAAAGTAAAAAAAAACTAATTGAAAACTAAAAGAAAATTAAAACCTTATCTAAAGAGTTTATTTTTTGAAACTCAGCAAGTGTAGAACTTCCTCTCATCCTATCCCTACCTTTCTGGCTAAATTTCATTATAGGTACTCCATAATGCAAAAATTCTATTAATCACGTACATGCAGTGAATATGGAAAGCATTAAAAAAATGAAGGTGTTGCATGACAGTACTGAAAATTTAAGAAAAGTGGCCCTAAAAGTGCAAAAATCTCTCTCCATATTCATATACTGCATAATTAATCAAAAATAACCGCATACAAATACACAAACACATAAGAGAACTGTTAAAAAAATAGGCACAATAGATGCAGCAACTGAAATCAAAGCAAACAAAAAAATGTAGGTGGAAGAAAATAACCTGTAAAAGTTAGTTCAGAATGGAGTATAATATCCAATTGGTGTTCAGGCAAGTTAGAGAACTAGCCTATCACAAAAAAATAGTGGGGTAGTCATTAAAAACTAATTATGCAC
The DNA here is from genome assembly GCA_038088735.1 of Panulirus argus. NCBI lineage: Eukaryota > Metazoa > Arthropoda > Malacostraca > Decapoda > Palinuridae > Panulirus > Panulirus argus. Next base: position 6,245 of record JAYMFT010073321.1, read on the forward strand.
AGGGATATAAATCTGAACAGAAATGATAAAAAGGCAAAAAATAAGAGTTGCAGGAAGAAACCAAACACAAGGTTACCCATGCAGCTACAATTGAGTCCAGAAATATCAAAATGTAGGAAAGAGCTAAATGTAGTGCATATGAATGTAGATGAACTGATGATCAGTGAGAAGGATCTGGAGTTTAGACCCCATAACGGGATATCAAACCATATACTATATTGGTGGAGTTACAGAGAGAAAATTCATCATGGAGCAGGAATTACACCTAATCTTTCCTCTAAAAGGCAAAAAAAGAAGCAAGGAAAGATAAAGGGATTTGGCACTTCTAGTCAGAGACAATCTAAATTTCCAGGAAGTATAGGTGGATGACAGGCCATTCTGCACACTGTGGGAATATTAACAGTAAGAAAAACCTCATACTGATTTTTGTATTATACTATCCATTGAAAAAATTTGAAGAAACATATCAAATACTGTTTTTTGATACCTGTTTACTGATTCTCTTGTTAGCAAGGTAGCACCAGGAACAGACAAAGAAAAGCCAAATTCGCTCCCATCCATTGTATACCTGACAAGTGCAATGCACTGAAACACAGCCCCCTACCCATAACCAAGCCCCACACACCTTTCGATGTTTTCCCCTCGCTGGTTTACATGCTCTGCTTCACTCCACTGACAGCATGTTCACCCCTCTATACCACACTGTTCCTATTATATCTATTCTGAAGAAGCCTTTTGCCCTCCTACATCTTCAGGCCCCAGCCACTCAAAACATATTTCACTACATCCTTGTATCTCCAATGTGGTTTCCCCCTTCTCCTTATCCTTTTCACTTCTGACACATATCCTCTCTGTCAACCTCTCCTCACTCTTTCTTTCCCTGTATCCAAAACCATTTCAGCACACTCTCTTTAGCTCTTTCAAACACATTCTTGTTCATACCATACCTCTCTCTTACCCTTTCATTACTTACTCAAACCAACTCACAACACATACTATCCTTTAACAATTCACTTCCAACACATCCATCCTCCACTGCACATCCTCATCTACAGCTAATGCCTTGCACCCATAAAACTTCACTGGGACTACTATACCTACAAACATAACCATTTTTGCCCACCCACATAACAATCTCTCCTTCTATACGTCCTTTAATGCTCCCCGAACCATTACTCCCTCACCCACCCTATGACTCAACTATGTTTCAATGGTTCAATTTGCTGCCATGTCCACTCCCAGGTATCTAAAATACTTCACTTCCTCCTACTTTTCTCCATTCAAAACCACATTCCAAGTAACCTGTTCCTTTGACCCTGCTAAACTTGATTTTATTGTATGTACATACACTCTCAAATTCCTCCTTTCACACACTTCCACACTCAGTCACCACCATCTTGAGCTTCTCACTCTAATCAGCCACCATTACTGTTTCATCAGCACACAACTGACTCACTTCCCAGGCCCCTCTCTCACCCCCTACAGAATGTTACTTTTCCCTCTCTCTAAGACCCTTACATTTACCTCCCTCAAAACCCCATCCACAAACAAATCAAACAGTCATTATGATAACAGAAACCCCTTCAGCAGACCAACCTTACCTAGAACCACTCACTCTTCTCTCTTCCTACCTGCACACATGCCTTTCAACCTTGATAAAAACTTCTCACTGCTTCTAGGAGCTTTCCTCCCACACCATATATTTGTATGACCTTCCGCAAGCCATCATATCAACCCACCATATGCTTTCTCCAGATCCATAAATACCACATACAAATCCTTCTGTTTCTGTAAGTATTTCTCAAAAACATTCTATAATGCTAACACCTGATCCACACATCCTCTACCACTACTGAAACCATATTGTTCCTCCCTAATCTGATGATCTGGACATGCCTTCACTCTCTCAATCAACAATCCCATACAACTTACCAGGTACACCCCCACAAACTCATACCTATATAGTCTGAACACACCTTTGTCTCCCTTGCCTTTATACAATGGCACTATACATGCATTCCACCAATTCTGCCATTCAAATACTGGTATCTAATGAAAACAATAAAAAAAAATCAAGATGATACAAGAGGCAGCATGATAAGCCATACTTGAGAACTGTAACATCTTAGATATGCAGAAATCAACCAGGAACACATGGATTTGCATGGGAGAAGAGAATCAGAGACATAAATTCTTAAAACGAGGTCAGGAAATTTTCTACCAGTATGTCATTCATGCCTGAGTCAGAATGGTTGATTGACTGATAAGCCATCAATACATGATCTCATTTTTATGTATAATAGCCAGGAAATAAGAGAGATCAGACATGATACCCTATTTGGAAAACTTAATCACGCAGTGCTTCAATCTGAAGACATGGTTGGTGAAGAAATAAAAATACAATCAAAGATGAAATTAAACCCCAAAAGGTAAAATAAGTGGTAAATACACAGATCTGACCAATAATTCATGAATATAAACTAAGAAATGGAATTCCAATCTAAGAGTGGAACAGTGTTACAAAAGGATCAGTGAAATCTATAATGAAGAGGGTCAGCAGATGGGAAAAAATGTCAGGATACAGAGACTCAAGTTTAAGGAAGAAAGAGGTATGATTCAACAGAAGATGTAATTAAACTGAAAAAAATAGATATGCATTATTGAAATGCTGATGGCACAGCAGTCAGGCAGCATTTTGAAAGGTATAAGAAAGAAATAAGTACACTGAATTAACCCTTTGTAGATTGCTTCATTATTTTGTTAATGCAATGTTAAATTGACATTTTGAGAATTTCAAGAATGGAGAAATTTTTCTTTTCCTACAAAACTGAAGGGACTAAGTTAAAACATATGAAAGACACAATTAAACATTCCAAACTAACCATATTATTGAAGTATAGGGTGTCATGTCAAAAGCACCATTGGCTGGCGTAATTTTATCAACATTCCCCAAACCAGGAAGGAAGACAAGAAAGTGAGGTGGACAGGTGACAGATACTGCCATGCAGCTGATAATTAAGTTTTAGCATAGGAATTTTCAGAACAAATAAATATTCATGTTGATTATAGAAATTATTACATATGATGAATCTTGCACTAATGTAAATTTTTACTAAGCTACTGTCCTGCAACTCATTTTATTTTTTATGTTGGCTGAGACAGCATGGGCAGCTGAGGCCCTATTCACAGCCATCTCATTAATGGGGACAGGGGGGGAAAGAATACTTCCCACGTATTTCCTGTGTGTCGTAAAAGGCGACTAAAAGGGGAGGGAGCGGGGGGCTGGAAATCCTCCCCTCCAGTTTCTGCTTTTCCAAAAAAGGAACGGAGAAGGGGCCAAGGGAAGATTTTCCCTCTGAGGCTCAGTTCTCTGTTCTTAACGCTACCTCGCTAATGCGGGAAGAGGCTAATATGTATGAAAAAAAAAAAAAAATATATATATATATATATATATATATATATATAACATAAGAGAAATGCTTGCCTCATCAAGTGCTGAGCAATAGCTTGAGTGTGACCAAGAAGTGGAGGACCTGCCTCAAGTGCTGACCCAAGCTGGTGACAAGACCAACAAAGAAGGTCCCGCTCCGCCAAGTGTCAACCGCGGTCTGGCCATGTGACTGGGCGGAGGAAGGCCTGCCACGCCAAGAAGGCAAAGAACGATTCACAAAGTTTAAATTGCCTTCTCTTCTGCCGATTATTTCCATAAATTTCGGGTCCATCAGCCGCTTGTTTAGCCAAGTCCATTACTCTGGCCGCGCCGAACTCCCTTGGTAGCTGATGAATGTTTTTTGTATAGGCAACATATATCTCTAGTTCTTACTGGACAGAGAGAAGACGATCATCTTATCACTACTAATGATCATGATGCCGACGTGTTTCGACCACGCCCTGAAAAATGCTCAGAATTCTCAGCTGGTTCTTTCTATTCGGAATGCAAATTTTCATACCAGGATTCACGGCTGGACAAAGTAAAATGCCGGCAAAGAACACAAAAGTTAAATAAGTTTGTCGAGCCAGACGACGAAATGTGTGTCTCGTTCCTCTACGTCTGAGTGGCAAGTAAATTACCCATTGTGTCCTTGAAGCGGCGGGCGGTGAGGCCTCGAGATGACAGGGTCGGGGGGTGAGGATGGACAGTACGCGCTGAGAGGCGACGCAGCCGAGGGAGCAGAAAGACCGCACCCATCCCAGCTTTATCACGTCCTTCTGCTGTGTCTCATCGTTACCTTTCCTGTCCACCTTCTCTCTTTCTCCCCCCCCCCCCCCTCGTAGCCAGCGGATGAAGGGGAGGGTAAAAGATTTAAGTCCGAGTGACAGGAGCAGCAGATGACCTGCCCGCTACACGCCATCCATGATGTTCTTCACCCAGTCATGTCTGGATTCTCTCTATTCTAAAATCATTTGCATTAGGGAAAGGGCGGGCTAATGATGACTGTAAACAGAGGGATGTAAATGACACTGAAAAAGCAATGGCGATCCGAACGTTGCTTTGTTTGAAATTCGCGGTACCGGCATTTTTTTTTTTCTCTCTGCATTTAAAGTCTGCGATATCTTTTTGTCCTTCATTTTCAGTGTACGGTATATTTCTGTCTGGCATTCAGACGGCTGGCAGGTTATATAACTCCTGCGAAAAATGGAGGCTATTTCTACATTTTCATTAACTGCAGAGAACGGCAAAAATATTTTTAGCCTCCGAGCCTTTGTCTTGATCCGGAGCGTCCCAGAGGAACAGAATATTACTGTACTTGACTCCTACAGCGGGGCGGCTGGCCTGCTTCCAGAGTTACTGTGTAGAACAGGGTACGCGCTCCTCTCTCTCTCTCTCTCTCTCTCTCTCTCTCTCTCTCTCTCTCTCTCTCTCTCTCTCTCTCTCTCCTTTACCGTCAGGTGTGAACATACTTATCTTCCGCTTCCACAAAAACGCGTCACCGTACAGAAAGCAAAACAAACTGCTTTTTAGCTCAGTATCTGCGTCGTCCTTTTTCCACCATCCCCAGTTAGTCCCGCCACAGCCGTGCTAGACTGCCAGTGAGCAGCAGTATTCCACCACCAAATGCTTAAGTAGCAAACCTCCACCAACGGTGCTCCATCAACAGTGTTCCACATTGCTTCATCGACGGTGCTCCATCAGATATGTTTCACCACCAGTGCTCTATCAGCAGTGTTACACCACTAATGCTCCAGTAACAATGTTGCACCAACAGTGTTCCATCAACAGTGTTACACCACCAGTGCTCCACCACCACTGTTTCTCCACTGGTGTTCCACCAGCAGTATTTCATCACCACTGCTCCAACAGCCGTGTTACACCACCAGTGCTCCACCACCACTGTTTCACCATCAGTGGTCCATCAACAGTGTGACACCACCAGTGCTACATCAGCAATGCTGCACTGTCACTACTTCATCAGAAGTATTCCACCACCAGTGCTTCATTGGGTGTGTTTCACCACCAGCTCTCCAACACTGGTCTCTCACCACCAGTGCTCTACCGATATAAACTCCCCTTGCGATCGCTCATCAGTTTCATTCCGCCATCGGCGCTCCACCACTAATCCTTCACAGTTAATTTTCCACTGTCATTGCTCCAACACAGCTCCACTAATGCCCCGCTATCATTACTCCATCAGTGGTCCATCAGTTGTGCCCTGTCGCTTTAGTCACTAATTCTCCATCAGTAAGGCTGCCCTTCTACTGCTGCTCCACCAACACTGCTCTGCTATTGGCCTTGCACCAGCCATGCTCCGTCACCAGTGTCCCACCACTGATGAACCACTGGTGACTGTGAACTGTTTGTGTACGGATGATGGAGCATTGTTGGTGCAGATGATGAAGCATTATCACTAACGATCTAATACACTGGTCAATCTCCTACACTCAAGCATTGTTAACCTACCACCATTGTTCCATCACCCATTGTCTATCACCAATGCTAAAGCACCAGTGGTCTAGTACTACTACACCACGCCTGTATCAAAGGTATATCAGAGAACTGACATCACTGATCTACCACCAGTGCTCCAACAGTACCTAAAAAAAACTGGCCTACCGCCAGCGTTCTACCACGTGTGATTCAGCGCCGGTGGTCGTCCAACGATACTAAGCTAAATGAGGGAAATGCTCTAACAAAGTGGATGGGAACCAAGTTACTACCAATGTTCTCAAGAGGTAACGCCTCTTGAGATAATACCAGGAAAGAAGAAAGACGAACGTCTGACACGCACAAGCTGCCTAAGCTGAACACAACGGGGATCCGGAAAAAGATCTTCTGTGATGAATCCACTGGATTTTTATGACCACGTGAATAAGTGGTATAAGGAGGAACTGTATATTCTGGGACTGCCGGACTTGCCTTTGATACTGTCCACCGCAGCTGTCTGATGATGAAGCTAAATATCTAAGCTGTGGTGGGAGGGCGGCTGCTTAAATGGATTAACAACCACGCAACGGAAGGTGACAGAAGAAGCATGTGAAAGGAGGCTTCTCGGCTTGACTGAGGGTGATAACCAAGTCTCCAGGGCATAGAACTGGGCCTCTACAGTTTCTCATCTACGCGTATCTTTTGACAGAAAAGATAGTTACCTACCGAAACGTGATGTCCGCTCGCCCGAAACTGGATTACGCCGCAACAGTCTGGCCTCCTTTCCTGGAAACTGCACATAGCACTGCTGGAAAAGGTCAAAAGGAATGCAGTAAGAATGGTATCAGAAATGAGCGGAATTAGCTCCTATGACGGGAGTCTTAGAAAAAGAATAAACATGATAAATGCGTATAATCTCCGAAGAGGTGATATTAATATGAACACAGAGCAGCTCTTTGATGCTAGGAAAGCGTCCAGGACAAGAGGGCAAGACTGGAAGTCAGGCAACAAAAACGTGCGGAGGGATGTGGGAAATCGTTTCATAAAGCAGAAGAGTTATTGGCTCGTGACACCAACTAACCTAAGGAGTAAATGCGACTTTCCGCATAGAATTATTTAGCCTTAACAAGATAACTGGCATAAGAGACGGGGCCATAATCTACAAACTTCTCTTCCAGTATACCGAAATAGTAACAAAAAGGTAATAGGCAGTACTCCAGAACCATTTGCATGTCACCATTGCTTCACCAGCAATGATCTTCATCCACTGCTCCAGCACCATTGGTCTATCATCAGTGATCCAACCCCAGTGGTCTACCACCATTTCCAACAGCAGTGAGCTGGTGCTCAAGCATCACTGTTCTGCCACCAGCTGACTTCCAGCAATGTTCCAGCGCAAGTGGTCAATGACCAATGCTACGAAACTAGCGGTCTACCACTATCACTCCAGCAGCAGTAGTCTACCACCACTGTTCCAGCAGTAGTTTATCACCAGTGCTCAGCAACAACAGTCTGCTGCCAGCAATGTTCCGGCACCACTGACCTACCACCACAACTACAGCGCCAGTGATTTACTTCCACTGCTCGAGTGTTCATGACTTTAAACTGGTGCTCTATCACCAGTAGTGTACCACCACTTGCATGGAAACAGTGGTCTACCACCAGTACTCCAGCACTAGTGGCCTACCACTAGTTCTCCACAACCAGAGGTCTACTGCCACTTATCCAGTGATCTAGTATCGACGGTGGAGCATCAGTGGTATACTATTACCTCTCCAGCACCATTAGTTTACCACTACTGATTCAACACCAGTGGTCTACCACCACTTCTTGAACACCAGTAGTTACCATAAGAATTGAAACGCCATTGATTCACCAGTACCAATTGGTTACCATAAGTGATTCATCACCAGTAGTCTACCACCAGTGCTCCAGCACTGGTGGCAAAACATGTTTAAAGAAAGCCTTAAGACACGCACTGTAAACGAAGACAGAAACTCATGGAAGAATTCTGAAGTCGTTCAGGGCAGCGATACAAAGAAAACAGATAACGTTAGAGATAAAAAAGGAGGACACAGTGCAACTACGGGAGGTAAGAGAAAGGTGGGCCTCAACAAAAAATAATGAGGAAAGCAGAACGGAAGGAGGTTATGAGACAAGATTCCGTGATGATCATTGGCCTGGTAGACGACCATCCATCCGCCAATTAAGGAAAGAAAACCAGAGAAGAGGAGGAACAGGTTAAAAGCTTTTTTTACCCAATGGAGTTGCCAAATGCAGGTCGAGAAATTAAAGAAGTTAAGAGCATCTGTAAATACAGGCGAGACACTAAGGGACGGCAAGTGGAGACTACCCATCATCTAGACGCGTGCAGCCGAGAAGTGCTCAAAGAGGTGTTTGTCACGA
>JAYMFT010073332.1:0-14513 GCA_038088735.1 Panulirus argus
TCCAGGTTTCTTTCCTCAAACATACTACCTATCTCTCCTTTCTTCTCATTTTGGTTACATCCACACACATTCAGACAACCCAATCTGAGCCTTCGAGGAGGATGAGCTCTCCCCGCCTAACTCCTTCTTTTGTGTCCCCTTTTAGAAATTGAAATACAAGAAAGGAAGGGTTTCCAGCCCCTGCTCCTTCCACCTTTAGTCGCCTTCTAAGACACGCAGGGAATACGTTTAAGTATTCTTTTTCCCCTATCCCCTATACACACACACATATATATATTTATTTATTTATTATTATACTTGATCACTGTTTCCTGTGTCAGTGAGGTAGCACCAGGAAACAGATGAAGAAAGACCCATCCCCCCTACATACACACTTTTATACAAATATGCACAGCACATATATATACATATCAACATATACATATATACATACATACACATGTACTTATTCACACTTGCTCGCCCCTATCCACTCCTAATGCCACCCCGTCTCACGGGAAATAGCATCAAACCACCCCCTGCGCTGGCAAGGTAGCGCCAGGAGACAGACAAAACGGCTGCATCCACTCACACTCAGTCTCTAGCTGTCATGTGTAATCCTATGTACCAAGCATTATATTTCACAACTTCTTATTAAGTCCAGGAACGTGTTCTTCACTCACATTTTCATGATGCATAATACAGCTGTTATTCTCAAGGTAAATTTCAATGTAACCAGTTCTTTATTAATCCACTTTTCTCGTTTCTCCCACACTCACATGCACTTATTTTTCAGTTTTCTTGGTTAATATGTGTTAATTGATTCTCCTAGTTACTATAAATGTTTATTTACTTCCTAGAAAACAAATGTCTTGACAATTTTATCAGTCATCCTAACAAGTTGGCCTCTACACAGAGGCTTTGTCATTGCATCCTTCAAGTCCTTTTGGTTTATTATCTGTAATATTAAGGAATCCTTTTCACTTGTACCTTTATACCAGGATTTTTCAACCTTTTCTTAGTTAAGCAGCCTGTAATGTTTTTTAGAACCCCAGTCATCCCCATTCAATCATTCCCTTTCTTTATTGAGTAAAACTTTTAACTTCAAAAGCACTATAGTTTCAAGAATTACCCATGCTTATATTAAAAGAGCTCCAGATATTAATTATGTACTATTATGCCTCTGTAATTTTCTTGCTACAGAATTTCAGAGAACCCTTTACATATGCTTGCAGAACCCAAGTTGAAAATCTGGTTTATACAAATGAATGGCTATATCATCCACCCCTTCCTTTGGCTGAATGTGTTCTTTTCAGTCTTACTCATGGTACAAGAAAATGCATGCTCCAACAAGCCTCCTTTCCTCAGCATCTCATCCTTTACTGTTTGTATTCCAGGTGCCTTCCCATACTTAGCCATTGTTGTTTCCCTTACTCCCATATCCTACAGAGTTGGTCTGTAACAGTTGCTCTGATTTTTTTTTCCACATTTTAAATCAAAAATAGATTTACAAGCACCCTTATGATTAGCCAGCTCCTGTTTTCTGATGTGCTCTTCTTTCAGAAATCTCTGTCTGCCTTTTCCCTTTTTCTAATGGCATTCTGCTTTCTTTTTTGTTGTTTTATCTTTGTATTGAAATATTCTTGATACTCCATATACATCATCCTGTTGTGTATCATGTTATATATCCTTCCTTTTCATTGTGTATCATGTTATATATCCTTTCTTTTCATGGCTCATATTTTTTTTACTTTTTATCTCCCTTCCACCTTGCTTTTTTGTTTCTAGCTACAGTCTCAGTAATATCCTTTAGCTTCAAAGATCTTTAATGCAGTCTGGGGCACATACATTCGCAACATATATCGAGTTTGATGAAATGTACATAAACATGTACGTCTGAAGATAGACATGATAGATTTGGAAATAATGTCATTGGCAACCATCTGCCCCATTTTGGGTGTCTCATCTCATTTGCTTACAGTATGAGGTAAAATTGTAAGGTAGCTTTATGTACTACCTCAGCTTGATGGTGTGGATTGGGAGCAGAATAATCACAGGTTTCAGAGTAAGATCTGAATATGATCTGTTGTTGTCACTCTTTAGTTTGTCAGCAAATGGTCACCTTGGGAGAAGACTTTCACTTAAGTTTGGTGTTTTGTATTCTGTATAATAATCATCCAGCTGCCAGTTTTGAAAGATTTAGAATGGCAGTTTCCACGGCACTCTTGCATCAAAGTTCAGAAGTTACCTGTGGCTTTGGTTAACTAATTGCTTATTTCTAGAGTTTGTGTTCTAACAGTGAAAGACTGCCAACATGATAGATGCATTAAGGAATTGTGAGTTATTATCCAACTTCAGAACTTTCTGTCGAGAACAGCAAACTTATCTATGTATAGTGATATTAATATTTTTTCTTTTTCAGAATTTAATCTTGGGTATGTGCAAGAGAATGGATTTAATTGGCCCTTGCTCTTCAGGGATAAATCACAGCTGGGCATCGTAATACCAAATTCAGATTTCTCAATCAATGATGTTCGTCTGTGTGTCGGTAAGCTTGAAAGAAAGGCTAAATAAATGAAGAATTTTAGTCTGTATTGGTTCTCATTTTTTTGCATCTAAAGGATGTGTGAAATGAAAGGTACTTTTCACCATTAGCACAGTCCCACCCACTGTTGTTTGTGTGAGATGTCACAGTATTGTTTTAAACATTTTGCTGCAAGGTGATACTGCTGTGTTAGTCAACAGTGCATCTTATTTATAAGAAGGGATGCCGTTGAAATTTGAAAATTAGAACTTTTCTCCTGTTAATAAAAAGAGTAAGTGATGAATAACTAATAGGAGAGGTAAATGGATTGAAAATACAGAGGATTCTATATGATTAATAAGGAAGTTAGAATGATTGAAAGAGAGGATTATTCTGGAAAGTGGGTTTTAGTTTGAGAATAATATTTGAAGTAAAGTGGACTATAGCATGAAATTAGTTGATTTTGCAAAGAAAGCTTGTTAACCTGCTTGTGAGAGTATTTATTACATGCAGAGTTGATGTTAAGGTTTCATATTTTGGTTTTGAGAAAGATTGAAAGGCGTAATCATTACTATAAAGTAATACTCTTATCTCAGGGTCACGCAGGATGCTTGATGTGATGGATGTAAACACGCAGAAGAATGTAGAAATGACAATGAAAGACTGGCAGCGATACTTTGAGAGCAAAGATAAAGACAAGTTGCTTAATGTCATTTCTTTAGAATTTTCTCACACGAAGCTGGAGTCTTTGATTCAAGCACCAACTGTAGTAAGTATCAATGTTTGGAATTTTCTTTTTACCCCTGTAGAAGGATGACACAAAAAATTTTCTTGTCATTTTCATCCAAGTTTGGCTGACTTGTTCTGTGTTTGTCATTTACATCATTTGCATACTTTCCTGTCCCAGGAAATCCTTTTTGTGGAGCTCCTGCAGTGCATAGGAGTTTGGTCAGGTCCTTGGGTCAGGACCACTGGTCAATAATTGCAGAAATTTTGTTTGTCTTTGAGTTGATTACATCAACCATATCTGTAACAGTGCAAACGCTTTCAACATATCCTACAACATACCCACAATACAACTACCATAAAGAAGACATTGGGTGCTTACATTTCAGTTGCCCTGCAGTTTCTGCACAGAAACACATGCACAGTAGCATGGCACTTTATGATACTTGTTCCAAGCCAGTGGACATGACCTGCTTCCTGAGTGCTGCAGGAGTCTCATAAGCATCGAAGGGACACTTGGGGCAGGAAGGCAATGCAAGTTGATTACAGGACAGATAGGGAGTAAGTGTTCAGTGTCTTCATAGTGAATATTACATCTTAAGCATGATGGTTTTTGTGCCGTGTTGAATTTGTGTTTGCATTGTTGTAGAGATGGGAGTTGTCCATAATGCCAGTGAGAAAGTGTCACTCGTATGTGCTTGGGAAGTGTAAATTCTGGTGGGTTGGAATAGTAGTTGTTTTGTGTTTGTTAAATCATAACTGTAATCTTTAGTTACCTATTTGTATTATAAGGGTAGGGAGATTTAAACTCCGGGACCCCATCTTTGGAACTTTAAAGACTGAACGATGAAGACATAGATTTTTTTATGTTAGCTGAGACGGCACGGGCATCCGAGGCCCTAATCAAAGCCATCCCATTAATGCTCAATATTTTATGAATTTGGTCCTTTTGATATGTCCCATTACCCCACTGCAAGCTGGATCTACCCAGGACCACTAAGTTTATGAAGATTTTGATATTTAGACTAGGGAATTTATATACACCTCCTTTAAAGGTACGTCAGATAGATTGGGTGGAGCGAGTTTGGCCACGACACTTAAAGGAGGCTCAAACTGAAGCTACAAATGTCCTGGAGGATATGATGTATCCCAAAGTTCAGAAGTATTGCCTTATGTCTGTTAGAGGTTGTTACACAGACTTTCACATAGATTTTGGTGGCACCTCAGTGTGGTACCACATTCTTCGAGGAAAAAAGGTGAGTATCATTCATTCATTTAAAAATTCCACAACTCTCCTATTGCCCTTTTTCACTTTTGTCTTCACTATCTAGACCCTGAAAAACTGATCTACAATATAATCACACAAAATATCCCATTCTTGCATTCACAACCCACAGACACAGAGACCTCACACAGCATATCTAAGATGGGTTCAACCAAACCCATTGCCATTCCTGCACAATGCTGGTGGCCATAGACATCAACAGACTTGACGATGTCTCTTGCCACATCCTCACACAGAAGATACTTGACCCTCCCCTCCTTAACAATAACAAAAATTGGTCAGCCAACTTCATAGCTTGACATCATGCCAGGGTCACTGTAAATGGCTTCATCTGTATGATACTTAAATTCTAGAGTAGAGTTCTCAAAGAGTAGTTCTTTCTTCAACTCTTCAATTTCATCCTACATGATCTCCCAATGCCTTAAGCAAACCATAGCTTGAAGGTCCTCTCCAGTGCATATAACCTCACAGTTTCATTGCAACACCCAGTGACTGCAGGAGTAACAACAAATATGAAGTGCTACATAACAGTTGAAAACGGATCACCCAGAACAATATTTGCTTCTCCACAGAAAACTTTTGCCACTCTTTTAACCCCAGACAAACATGAATCCACCTACCAGTATAAGGTTGGTTATGTACAAAATGACAGTGAAAGAGAGAGGTGTGAATGTAGTCTGGATTAAAGGGCTTATCAGGTTGTGCAAAAATTTTGGTTCAGACATACAATGAGAGGATAAATGAAAAGAAACTGATGAGGATATGTCAGATGGAATGAGCGAGGAGGAGAAGGTGACTGAAGAGGAGATGAAAGAATGGAGTAAAGGAGGCTTTAGGGTATCAGGACCTAAACATTCTGGAGGGCAAATGGGCACACACTTGATGGAATGAGTTGTAGCATTGTGGTAAATGGGGGAATGGTGTGCCATCATCGAGTATGGGGTTTGGTTGTGGAAGGTATGGTATTGTTATTGTACATTATATGTGGCATGTGGTGTAGATATGTGCCATCTATTTGTACCCAATGCTCCCTTGCTAAAATGGGAAAGGTAATGAGGTTTAAAAAGAAATATGATTCCATATAGGTTTTGAATACTCTGCTTTATTCCTACAGATCTTCTGGTTAATACCTCCAACAGAACGCAATCTACAGCTGTATGAACAGTGGGTCCTCTCTGGCAAGCAAAGCGACATATTCTTTGGGGACACTGTGGATAAATGTGCTCGTGTAGAACTCCATCAGGGGAATACGTTCTTCATACCTACTGGTATGTTGGCTGGCTTATTTTGGAAATCTTTGTTAGTTATTACTTTCAAGAATATAAGTTTATAGATTTAATGTATAAGTATTATGAATGGTAGTTTGGTAGCAAGTTTAACCTGTAGGTATTAAGTGTCCCTGCCCTTTGCTACCCTGTGCGTTTAGGAGTCCCAGCTCTGTAATTATAATTTTCCTGAAAGTTGCGTTCTCTTTTAGCACTTGTTCCACCACATGTGGATGGGAATAGCATTATAATGTTAGATCAGTAGATACAAGATTTGTTTTGAAAACAATGACAGGCTCTTCAGGAATGACACTTCACTTCTTATGTAAATGTCTTCCTATTTTGCTGTGATTGGGGAGGAGCATTGTGGCATTTGGAAAGGGGCAGTATGTGTGAACAGGGTGTTTTCTTTGAAGAATTTGTATGAGAAATACTTGAAGAAAGAGACTGAATTGTACATGGCTTATATGGATGTGGAGAAAGTTCATGATATTGGTTGACAAAATGGCCTTGTTGAAATTATGATGAGTATATTGGGTAAGTGGAAAGTTTTCAGATGCATTGAGTTTTTTTCTGGAAAGAAGGTCTCTTTGCAAGTAGAAAGTTAGGGTGAGTGATTCTTTGTTAAGGTAGGTCTCTGGCAAGGGTGTGTGATATTATAATGTAACCTCTTATAGATGAGGTGGCAGAGGAGGTGAATGCAAAGTCTTAAGTGTGAGGGGCAAGTCTATGACATAATTGGTGTTGAGGAAAGGGGGCATAGGAGTTGAATGAGGAGGATTTTGAGCAAATGGAATGCTTTAGATACATTGGAGTGGACTTGGCTATGGATGAAACCTTGTAGGCTGAAGTGAGTCATAGGATGGGAGAGGGAGCTAAGGTCCTGGATGCATTGAAATATGCATGGAAGGAGAGGTCATTATCTGTTGGGGCAAAAATGTATATGATTGAAGGTATAGTAGTCCTGACAGTGTGGTATGGATGTATGGCCCTGAATACAGAACATAAGAAGATTAATTGGTTTGAAATGACATGCCAAAGGACAAAACTGGATATGAGAAGAGTTGATTGCATAAGAAATGATATTTCAAGAGGTAATATGGTACTAAGAGGAGTTTATTTCAAAGCCATCCACAGTTTACTGAAATGGAATGGACATGTGTAGAAAATTAATGAAGAGAGACCAACTAACAGGATTTACTTATCAGAAGTGGAAAGAGCAAATAGGAATGTGAAACTAAGAAGAAAATGGAGTCATTCTGGCCTGGACATTCATTACAGTGAGAAGTGTGTATTGGGTAGAATGAATTGGAGTGTTGTGGTAAACGGGGCGATGGGCTGGAAGTATGTTTCATCAGGGCACATGAAGTTATCGGGAAATCATGGATTTACCCTTGGGGCTTTACTGTGTATGAGAGGATCAAGTGTGGTACGTTATACATGACAGCTAGAGAGTGGATGTGAGCAAGTGAGGCTGTTATTAGTCTGTTCCTGGTGCGATGCTACTTCACCGTAGTAGGAAATGGCAACAGGTGTGGAGAAAGTGGATAAGGGTGTAGTAAGTTTGCACACATGGAATAGGTATTGGAAGATAACAAAACTTTCATATGTAATAACACAAGTAAGAGAACAAGCCAGAAGATTTGGATGTAAATGAGAAGTGTGGTTATAGAGAAGCAATGTTAGACAAGGAAGATTAGGCTGCGAAGGTTTTAATTGGGAGAACTTTAGACATTAGCGAGCGTATAGTAGTATATGGTGAAAATAAAGTATTTGAGGGAGAGGGGTATAGATAAATAGATATAATTTGGAAACTAAAGATGAAAGTCACTCAGTAACTGTAATTTTATGATATACTTTTAATTTTTCATCTCACTAGTCACTCAGTAACTGTAATTTCATGATATACTTTTAATTTTTCACCTCACTAAGGCAGGAAAGTTGAGAAAGTATAAAATAAAGAAAGAAGGACGAGGGAATGATTCTTTCCAGGTTGGATTCATGCAGTGTATACCCCAGAAGATTCTCTAGTGTTTGGTGGCAACTTTCTACATAGCTTTGGGATTGAAAAGCAGCTCAGAGTTGCTCAGGTGGAAGATGCTACTCATGTAAGTATTTCAGAATATGATGCTTTGTATGATGTGAATAAATTCTTTATATCATATGTGTTTACTCTTTTCCCTGTGAGCAAAGTAGCACCAAGAAAAGATAGCCAAGCCTTAGTGAAAAAAACTCACATTGCTCCTTCCTTTGTTCTGTCTTTGGGAAAATGTTGCAGAAGGGGAGAATTTCCAGTACTCCGCTTCTGCCTCTCTTGGTTGCCATTTATGACACTCAGGGATATGTAGGCATTCTTCTTTCTCTCTTGTCCATAGGAATAGATGTGAATGATAGTGCTTATTATTCTTCCATAGGCTCTGTTTTCAGTGCATCATACTTGACAGCTAGAGAGCAGATGTTTACAGGTGAGGTTGTTGGTTTGTTCCCGACACTACCTTACTAAGGTTAAAATTTTCCAGAATATTATTTGATAAGTATTTCTATGCTTTCTTCATCATTGACACAAAGTATACTTTTAGAGAAAGCTGCCCTACTTCTTAAAGTGTTAGAACAGTCCAAAATCGTGACAAGTCTTTCTGTGCTTTCCTCATCAGTAACTCAATGTTAACTTTTACATCAGAGCCATTTCAGTTATTGCAAGAGAGAATGGTCATGACTTTACATTTACATGTACCCATCAGACCTCTTCGGAAGTATATTTATGTTTTGAGAATTTCCAGTGCAAATTCAAGGATAAGTTATAGCTATGGTTAGGGAGGGGCTTATGTGTAGGTGCTGAATGCTTCCACAGAAGTCAGTCTGTTATCTTGCAGGCTTGATGGAAGAGAATTGCACAGCTTGTGTTTGAACTGCCATAGTTGTCAGTTTCTGCAGATTTATGTAGAGTACCTGCATAGATGTTGATGATAGAGTATGTTTGTAAATGATAAAGTATAAAATAGACATTTTGCCAATCCTCGGTCATCTCACCTTTAGCTCTGCATAGCCTGAAAATCCTGATTAATCATATACCATTGCTTTCACCCCCTTTCTTGAGAAATTCAGCTGCAATCGTATCTGCTCCTGCTACTCTGCCGCATTTCATCGTATGAGTAACATTCTGAAGCATGTTTCACACCACTTACCCTTTTCATATTTTTCTGTCCTTCTAATTTCACTAATATCATGCCAGTTTTCCACCTGTGCTAAATCTTGTTTTATTGGTGTTATATTTTTTTGTATGAAGAGAACATGGATGGGACTGGCTGTTTTAAAAAAAAAAAGTGCTAAATGTGTTAATAACTGGCCTGATTCTTGTATCTCCGTATTTACTCAGAACTTTGATTTCCATTTTTATAATGTCAGAAAAATGCTGATTTTTTATTGCATGACAAGTTCAGTCCTAAGTTCAAGTTTAAAGATTGAGTTATGTTTAAATTTTTCTGTGTATATGTTTATATTTTTATCCCTGGAGATAGGGGAGGAAGAATACTTCCCACGTATTCCCTGCATGTCGTAAAAGGCGACTAAAAGGGGAGGGAGCGGTGGGCTGGAAATCCTCCCCTCCTGTTTTACTTTTCCAAAAGAAAGAACAGAGATGAGGGCCAAGTGAGGATTTTCCCTTTAAGGCTCAGTCCCTCGTTCTTGACGCTACCTCGCTAACGCGGGAAATGGCAGATATGTATGAAAAAAGAAATGTTTATATTTTGTGCTTAGAAGTTTATATATAAATGCTATCTTTTGTAGATCATGCATTTTGGTTAAACTTGGTCTTACAACTTTTCCATTAACATCAGCTCTGATATTGGAGCTGAATAGAATATCTACTCCAGTATTCTTATATGTCTCAGTCTGTAATTTCTGTTAGCCATCATGAAACATGTGAATTTAGTGATTTTATAGATTGTCTGCTTGCATTTGAATTTAGAGCCAAACCTATTTTTTTAAACCTCAGGCCCCTTTTTATGGAGCTTTTGCAGCTTTAAAGCTGTACTGTGATCAGTAGCAGGAAAAGAATGGACTATGAGAGTTGTTATCCATTGACAATGATGCAGCCTCACCAGAAGTGATTTTTCACTTTTGCCCTAACTGCATGCAAGCAGAGTATGGAATTATGATCATTAACTTTCCTGTTTTGTTAAACTTGGTGAGATCATTTATTTTAATGAAGCTTGGATAATGTTCGGAAATAGAGTAAATTAATGCAAAAGTATATATTTGCACTACCAAACCAGCCATATGTATTTGGTGCTTAACTTTGATAAAATGTATTGGGTTTTTATCAGACATGAGATTGCTCTGACATGATGACTTAGGTGCTAGGAGCATTCATGTTATATCAGCATGCCTTTCACCCTCCTGCATGTTCAGGAGGGTGAAAGGCGTGTGCGGATTAGAGTGAAATGGAATGATATGGTATACCGGGGTCGATGTGCTGTCAGTGGACTGAACCAGGGAATGTAAAGCGTCTGGGGTAAACCATGGAAAGGTTTGTGGGGCCTGGATGTGGATAGGGAGCTGTGGTTTCAGTGCATTACACATGACAGCTAGTGTGAGCGAATGTGGCCGTTTCATCTGTCTCCTGGCACTACCTCGCTGACGCAGGGGGTGGTGATGCTATTTCCTGTGGGGCGGGGTGGCATCAGGAGTGGATGGGGGGGCGAGCAAGTGTGAATATGTACATGTGTGTATGTGTATATGCATATGTATGTATGTATATATATGTATATGTTGGTATGTATATATATGTACTGTGCATATATGTATAAATGTGTGTATGTGGCGGGATGGGTCTTTCTTGGTCTGTTTCCTGGTGCTACCTCGCTGACGCAGGAAAACAGCGATCAAGTATAATGATAATAATAATATATATTTTTCAGGTACCATCAAAGTTTCGATATCCATTCTTCACTGAGATGCTTTGGTATGTGTTGGAGCGATATGTTCATGTTCTTCTGGGTCGTACACATCTCACCCTCCCTCCAGATGAACAAGAAAAGTACAATAAATACTTAGCTAGTAAAGTCAAGGTTAACAATAATAATCAGTTAAATGAGGTGAGTAGAGGCTAATTTAGGTTGCAGTTTTTTGTTTGCTCTTCAGTTTTTATTTTTATAATTTTATTTCCTTTTACTTTTTTAACTAATATGACATCAAAAACATCATTACATTTATTAACCTGAATCTTTTATTTTATATTTAGACACTGAAAAAGTGCAAGTTTTTTAAGATATTAACCAAAGAATCTTTGTAAGATATTTGTCCTCTATAGGCATACTTACCTAGATCAATTGAAGTCTGATCCCATCCTTTTGAATGACTTTTCTGGTTAATGAAGTATTTAGATTTTTACTTTAGTATCTATCTGTATATTTCTCTCGATCTGTTTCTGATGCCCATTCCCTTTAGGAACTCTCAAGGGGATGACCGTGGCAAAAGAGTCTCCATAACTGGTGAATTACAGTGCTGCTGCTTAGCCTCTTAATGCCTCACCCTTAACAGGCCGTTGGCAGAGGGTACCTCTAGTGCAGTGTTTCCAGAGGCTCCAGCTAATGTTCCATAATGTTCCAGCCTACTACTTCAACCTAAGGCTCATACCTAAATTTTTTCTCCTTACTACTTCTGCCTAATGTTCTTACCTACTATTACCATTTTGTCATAAGGCAGGCTGACACATAGGGCTCACAACAGGAAAATTTAGTTTCAAAGAATGAGTTGTGTGAATTAAGTGTTATCAAGTGTTATGTGTGACAATGAGAGATTGTATGTTTGTGGACAGAAAGCCAGCAGCCCATGTGTGGTTGAGGCAGAAAGAAAAGACAGCTACCTGGGTCAGACGAGTGTACCTTGATAGCCACTTAAGTGCTGGCTCACTCTGCAGCAGTCACTAACCCTCCTAATACCCTGGAGAGTCGTACCTCCACGGTCATTGGCTGCCTACCAACGGCTGCCTACCTTTACAATAAATGAATTTTGTTTTTTCACAAATTATAGATACATTTTAGGAGCTTACTCTTATGTTATTCTTGAAATTGTGTAGTACGAACACATTTAACTGTCCTTCAAAATACTCACCCCATCACCTCACATCAACACTTCCTGTTATCACTTCCCCTTTTGCCCCCTTCACTGATGTTCCCATTAGTTCTTTTGTCTTTTGTACATTATTTGCCACTTTCCAAAACACATCTTATTCTCCCTAAAGTTTACTAAAACTTGCTCACCTCAACTCGTATTTGCCCCCTTTTTCAACCCCTGCTACTTCCTCGACCTCCTGTTGCTTTCTCTTATACATCCCCCAATAATTTGCGATCCTTCCCTATACATACCACTCAAACAACTCTCTGTTCTCTTTTACTAGCAACTTTACTTCTTTATCCCACCACTCACAACCCTTTCTAATCTGCCACATGCATCTCTGGCACATGCCAGCACTGCTTCCCTAAATACCTCCCATTCCACACCCACTCCTTAGCTTCTTTAATTTCACTTTTTTCCATTCTACATGCAGTCTCTCTTGGTATTTCTTCACACAATTGCCTTTTCCAAGCTCACTTACTACTCTCTTCTCCCCAGCATCGTTTCCTTGTTTTTGAAGACCTCTCCAGATCTTCACCCTCGCCTCCTTGAGATAGTGATCAGAAATCCCACCAGCTGCCCCTCTCAGCACATTTACATCTAGAAGTATTTCTTTTACACTCCTTCCAATTAATATGCAATCCAATTATACCTGCTGACCATCTCTCCTACTTACATTTGTATACTTGTGTCTATCTTTCTTTTTAAACTCTGTATTCCCAGTCATCAGTCCTTTTTCAATATACAACTCTACAAGCTGTTCACCTTTTCCATTCATAGCACTAAATATCTCATGCACCCTAATTATACCCTCCACTGCCACATTACTTACCTTCTCATTTAAATCACCCATCACTAATACCAGTCTCTTACATCAAAACTGCTAACACACTGACTCAGCTGCTCCCAAAACACTTGCCTCTCATGATCTTTACTCTTATGGCTAGGTGCAAAAGCACTGATAATCACTCATGTCTTGTCTTCCACTTTCAGATTCACCCATATCAATCTAGAATTTACTTCTGTATATTCTATCACACTCTCCCATAACTCCTGCTTCTGGAGTAGTGCTACTCCTTGCTTAGCTCTTGTCCTCTCACCAACCCCTGACTTTACTCCCAAGACATGTTCAGACCATTCTTCCCCTTTATCCTTGAGCTTTGTTTCACTCAGAGCCAGAGCAACCAGATTTCTTTCCTCAAACATACTACCTATCCCTCCCCTCTTCTCATCTTGGTTACATCCTCACACGTTTAAACACCCCAGCCTGAGCCTTCGAGGAGGGTGAGCATTCCCTGCCTGGCTCCTATTCCCACACTTAGAAATTAAAATACAAGAAGGGAGGTTTCCAGTCCTCCCTTCCTGCCGCCATTACATGCTTTCTATGACATGCAGGAAACACAGAGGTAGAATTCTTTATTCCTTACCCCAGTGATCATGCACATCATGTATATGTTATTTTTAGGCAGGCTCCACTGATAAACTTAGGATGCCATCAAATCCAAGTTTTTCATTAAAGAAAACGGATGTAAGAAGGATGGGTGAGAAAAAGTGTGAAGATAAGAGGTTAAGAAGGATGAAGTTGTGGTATACATATGGAAAAGGTGTTAAATATAACATAATAATATCAGCATTTTTGACATAAAATCTGTAATATGTTTTTGGCACCACTGTGACACACATGTTAGGATTATAATATTTTTCTTGTTAGTTGCTATTTACAACCTTCTAACTCTGATATGATTTAGTATTTCATATCTTTAACTTTGCCAATTGATAAAGTTTTCCATACTTTCAGAAGATTGATTAATTTGAATTTTTGGCAGTGAATTAAGGTTCTTCTGTTTTAGGTTAACACACTGTTGTAACAGATTAGGAATTAGGACACAGCCATGAATAAGATTTTACCTAGTTTGATACCTTTCATTAATTGCCTGCTAAGTTTGGCTACCTACTTAATTGATAATCTGTTACCTATTTTCATTGTTAAGCTTTGTGCATAAGGTTGATTTTTATTTATATTTTCTTTTATCTTCACTCTTTACCTGTCATCTATAGATCAGTATGGGTCACTGTCTGCCAGGGTCATCCTAGTTTCTATAGTTTCTATTGTATTTTACATATTATCTGGTCAGGTAGAAGTTGATTGTTTTGCTAGTGTGATAGCTCAAGTTTTTTCCTTGAATAATCCATCATATCTTTTGATCATGTGTTCCTTAATTCTACCCTCAGAGGTGTATAAGGCCTTTTTGTATGTATGGGGAAATAGAGTGGAAGAGTATTGGAGAGAGAGAAATGGGGAAAGAATGTGTGGAATGGTGTATGCAAGGGAGGCATGTAAGGTCAAGGCTGTCGAGACTTTTTTTTGCTGTGGTCACATCTTTGATGCGACTTCCATGAGGGAACAGGCATTAGAGGTACAGTTATATAGACAGATAGTGCACTTGATAGATGCATCCTTTTAGTGTTAAATATCTTGAAACTCTTAATTACATATATATATATATATATATATGTATATATATATATATATATATATGTATATATATATGTATATATATATGTGTGGTGCATATGTGTGCATGTATGTATATATGTGTGCATGCGGGGGGATGGG
>JAYMFT010073343.1:0-28859 GCA_038088735.1 Panulirus argus
ATATATATATATATATAAAATATATATATATATATATATATATATATATATATATATATATATATATATATATATATTTCTACTTTATATTTCTAACATTTTTTCTTCTCTGTGTTGAAGACATATGAATCGTGGAAGGAACAGATTTCTTGACGAGTAACGTTATAAGCTACGCTGTCAGTGAGAGAGCAATGGACTGACAGTAGACTGATGCAAGGATGAAGTGCTCATGTGTTGCGAGGATGGTGGAAGGGAAGATGGATAACTCTCTTAATGGTCGTAATCTTATCGTCCTGAGAACAGACAGATAAAAGATACAAACAGCAGACACATACCTCACGTAGCGTTGCTTATCATACAGACTGGGTAGAGGGGAATGATGTTAGGAAGATGCATGCAGTGAAAATGGTAGAAGAAAAGCTGTGTACGTATACAGACGGTATGGCCGTTTGACGCTTTACGAAGCAAATAAGGCTGTTTTAGGAGATTCGACATATCACTTTTGAACTTATGAGCGAGAAGTGGACCGCAAAATAGGAGGACACGCTCCGTGAATGATATGTTAAGGTCAAGGCGTATTTCAGATGGTGCCATGGGCATTAGTTACTGTAGTTCGTGTGCAGTGGACGTGTTGTGAGTGAGGATGGAAGCATTATGGTGAAGACGTAAATCTTACCGGCGAAGTGCCTTATACGAATCACTTGTTCGTATGGGAACCTTTCTCACTACACTGGTGATGAGTTTGCCCCATGCGGTGTGATTATGATCCGCTTACTTGTACGTGGGGTCACGTACACAGAGCACAAAATCGATCTTTACACTTTCAGTTACATAATTTGACACAAGGACGAAAAAATATGAGACCATAACAACCTCTTTACGTAGACAAGTGATCATTCTGAGACTTATCGTTCAATGGTGTAAAGATCGTTTTTGAGCTCTGTGTATATGTATTATATATATATATATATATATATATATATATATATATATATATATATATATATATACACACCAGCCGTTCACCTAAACCATTCCATGGCCTTCTACCTTCCTCAGGAGCAGTGTGACTCGGGTGGTGGGGTGGCGTGTGGGCGGCAGGGTGGCCTCTGAGAGCGGGAGGTCTGCAGTCAAGTTAGCAGAGTTCCTAGTGAAGGTGATCTCTCCCCGCTACCTATACCTCGTCCTCGACCACGACTGGCCAGGTATGTTGCGTGGCTGGCCATTCCCTTGTACACCAAGGGAAGGATTGGGCATAGTATGTTACACGTCTGGTAAGTGGTCTTACGTGGTATACGCTAACAAACACAGCAACACGTACTCTACGGCGCGTAATGGTTAGGGAGGGATGTATGTATGTCTGTACACTCGTCAAGAAAACCTAGTGATCTCAATTTCCATTTTCTCCCGTTCACATTACTCTCTTACCTCGCTCTTTGTTGCAGGTATCTTCCTATGTTATGGCATCTCTACAGCTCAATTTTTCCTTTCCCTAGTATGCAGTATCTTAGGTCAACTCTTCCATCGCCTACGGATGTTGCCTTACCGTATTACTCTGCCAAATTCTTGGTGTCTCTCTCCTTGCTGTTATTTACTAGCTCCTCTATTTTCATTGTTTCTCAGTCTACCGGGCCGTCCCTCAGGGGTAAAGCTCCCGCTGGGAACTAGGTGTCAAACCTTTACACAGATAAATATTATGGAAAAGCTTCATGTCGAAGCTTCTGCTCTCTACCGTCCGCATCACCTCCTGACCAGGGTCGACGGCGGCGGCGAGGGAGTCTTGGAGGGCGTGGGTGGGGACGGTGGTCGTTCCTTGCGACTCCGAGCTCGGCGTTCTGGAGGCGGTCCTGCGCACCACCAACCACTTCGGGACGATGCGCCACGTGATGCTCTTCTGTTCCTCGCATCGTACTCTCGAGATTTTCAAAATGGTA
The DNA here is from genome assembly GCA_038088735.1 of Panulirus argus. Taxonomy (NCBI): domain Eukaryota; kingdom Metazoa; phylum Arthropoda; class Malacostraca; order Decapoda; family Palinuridae; genus Panulirus; species Panulirus argus. Next base: position 1,935 of record JAYMFT010073343.1, read on the forward strand.
GGGATTCTTCCTGTCACTACCCTCCGCAACTGTTTCTATAAATCACTGTAATTCCTGTAACCATGATAAGTTTGTGAACATCATTGTGTAAAAATGTCCATCACAGTTATCTCGTTAGAGTGTTACACAATAATAGTAGTTTGCCCTGATTTACATTTGCTGACAACCTTGTAATATTCAAAGCATCAATAACGCCGGTGACAATGCATTATTTCGTACAACCCACATTAACGAAGTGCCTTCTAGAGAAGGTTTTAGTCCATTTTCTCTCGTTGGTAATGCTGGCGCTACTTTAAAGAAATTTTCAACATCGACGTTGTTGAATCCTTTAAGTATTTTAAAGCATTCTGTCAATTATCCCCTTAGGCGCCTCTTGCCTGGAGAGAACAAGATTAATTCTCGAAGTCTCTCCTCATGTGGTTTGTTTAACAACTTATTTGTTACGAAATATAAAGAAAGACAAGAGCGCTGTATATAGTTAGAAAGCGTATGGTCTTATATTTCTGTTGAATGCGTGTAGATGGTACTCAAGGTCTTACGACATGTTCTTATAATTTGATGCTGACAGCCTCAGTTACCCTAGCAGCCTTATAAACTTAAAACTCAAGCAACAAACCAACCATCCGCATTGAATCAATAGTGTAATCAGTGGACCTCCGTGGTATAGCGGTTAGCATTCCTGACCTTAACGCACTCACGGGCACTGCCCAGGTTCGAGCACAAAGGTTCGAATCCTGGTTATGGCTGTCGGTCCACAGTCAACCCAGCTGTTCATCCATCCCTAAGGGTTGGTCGATACAATGGGCACCCGACTCAGGCTAGGACCTTAATTAGGGCCTCAGTTGTCCATGCTGTCTCAGCTAACATTAAAAAAAGAAGGCGGGGGGAAGGAGGACAGGGCGTCTAAATGATAGGCTAAGATCTAGAGAACCTTTAACAGTATAGAGATCCCGTCTCAGGCGAACACCTAAGTAACAAAATACGTATAATTACAGAATATAATAATCTCTCACTCCGATGACAGGCCGTCAGAAAACAAAGATCTGTGACAGATGAAGACCTGACGAACTTAACAACAAGAAATCTAAAGGAAATACTCTTGTACTCATGTTTCGAATTACGGTAGAAATTCTCAGTAAATGACCCTTTAGGTGTTGATAACCGTTCGATCCAACAACATCCAACACGTCGATAGTTTAAGGTAATGCATGCGCGACTAGAACAATTACATCTTCGTATCAGTTAGTGGACATCATATTTGTTCTTCAGTGCATGACCTTGATTCATACAATTACTTAACAGCCTTGACTCATGACGTCCTTGCCTCGTAACCTTAACTAATGACTTTTGTCGCCTTGATCCACGGCCTTCATTTCCCATTACCTTCCTCACTGCTGCTGTAGGTGCGGGCGCGTTCGCTCGAGTCTTCGACGCTGCAGTGGGTGGTCGTGCCGGAGGGAGGGGACCTCATCATGCCAGCCTTGGGTCACGTCCTCAGGGAGGGCACACAGGTCAGGTCAAAGGAAACTACTGGGACTTCCACACACATATGTCAGACCTACATACAGACCAGGTCTTTGCTACCGCGCCCTCTATCCCGGGTCAATGGTCCTAATGACCTTTATACAAGGGTCATGGTGACAATCTCATCACGGGTCGTGGTGCTACCACCTCTACACTCATAGGTCATGGTACTGTTGCCTCTTATACATGGGACGAGGTAACTATGGGCCAAAAAAGCAAATGTGTGAACTAATCAAGGGTGAACATCATCGTAAGGAATCGAGTTACTATTTTTGAGTCCTTTACCTGGGTGTGTGTGTGTGTTTTGAGCTGGGCAATGCACTTGTCTTCTGGATGATGATATTCAATGCGAATCAACCTAAAGTAATATTTGGTGAACGCAATATGTATGCTGAATTTCACATACGTAGTTTCAGTAACCTTTTTATATTAACCCTGACGATGCTCCCTGATGCCCTTTGGAGAGAGAGAGAGAGAGACGTCACTGCTCCGTGGGTGGGGAATCTCAGGTGGCGGGATGTGACTGTGTGTGGGAACCTTTGCAGGTGACGCTGTTCGCCCGAGACCCGGGTGACGTTCGCCAACACGTTGTATGGTCGTCGTACATCGACTCGAGCGACGCTATCCAGTAAGTAGATCTAAATCACTGCCTTAAGCCTGTTGAAAGGCTTCCCCACTGCTGTGGTTCTGCGTCTGTAAGAAGATTGCAGCTTGGCCATTGAAAGGAATAATCCTCCTGTTGCGTTGTGACTAAAGTCATAAAGACTCTTGTAACCGTTTCGATATTCCTTAAGGCCTGTGTATATCTCTTTAGTTGTGTAACTTCTCAATGTGAGAACAATCAAATATAGCCGTCAGGATAACTACAGGCTTAGGATTTGATTCTCTTGTCATATTACTCTAATAATACAGTTAACCAAGTTCATTTTATTCTCAGCATCTAGTGGTTCAGAGGCTTGCTGTGTTTTCACCTTTCCTAAGTGGTATTCTTGTCCTCTTGTGAGCAATCTCCAACAGCTACGAGTTAATGTGAAAGATGCTATTTGGATATGCGAGTCAAAAGACCTGTTGGGTATTACCACTATCCTAAAATTACTATGGTCTCTTGAGAAGGCTACCACAAATACCTCTTAACTTTGCCTCAGCTGCCCTTTGAGATGGTTACCACAGACTCATTCCAAGTTCTAGCCATGGTGAGGAGATTCTTGGCAGTGGCTATGCCTAAACACCTCATTATTCTTCATTTTCTTCACCTGAGAGAGATCATATTCTCGGCCCAGTGACAATGGCGAAACTCAATAAGACTCTTTTATTGATTTCAGCGAACTTTTAGAACGTGATGTGAAGAGCAGTACGGATATCATACATCGTATGGTCAAGTGGTATACCATGAATATTCTAGATCATTCCCATTTGCGGTAGGTTTGAGTGTCGTGGGTCATGGAGGGCTGAAGACGAGGGTCCGGGTGACGCCCCCCTGGACGGCTGGCTGTTCCAGGACCTGGACCACCTGTACCAGGACTTCAAGGGACGCCAGCTGGTGGCGGCTGTGCTCGACAACTGGCCCTTCTTTGGGCTGCGGTTCCTGCCGGATGGTGGAGCCGTGGCCGACTCTGGCCTGGACGTCAGCGTCCTGAACGCTCTCAGCGGCTCCCTCAACTTCACGTAAGGATGGTCGTCTCCCATAAAACATTAACACGTCTGCTCCTGTCGTCAATGCCAGGAGCTTCTGTCACCACACTGTCTACTCCCATCACTGTCTAATGCGGTCATTACACCATTTACTTGTCATTGCATCGTCCACTCCTGTCACCATAACGTCTACAGCCATATACAACAAAGCAATATGACTTTGCCTAACTCCCTCTCTCTCTGACACTAAAAAAAAATATTACACCTCCACACTCTCCCTTCAGCATGTTCTACTATCCTTTGAGACGGAATAAATTCAGCATTAAAAGATTTACTCAAGATTCTTTACACAACATGTGGTCAGAATACATTCCGTAACCTAAATCATCCCATCCTTCATTGATTTCAAAATATATGTCCTTTGTCTCATCAGCCTCTTCTAGATCTGTGATGATGTTCCACTCCCTCTTCCTCATGGTTAAGTCCTGAATCATTATGGAAAGAGGTATAATAACTCCACAAGACGAGACGATGGATGTATACCTTAACATATGATTATTCATTCATTCAATCATCTGATGTATGATGACATCTGGTTATATACTATGGATGATTTCAACAAGGTTGTACTATGACTCTTCTACTGAAGGTACATTGTTAAGGAGCCGTCTGATGGACAGTGGGGCGGCCCTCAACCAGATGGTGCCATCACGGGCATCATAGGTATGGTGGCCAGTCACCAGGCCCACCTGGCTATTAACGAGATCACCATCACAGGTAAGTCACAGCTGCACGTCACCCCTGTTGGTCACCCACCATCGTAAGTCAAGGCTGTCACTACTGTGGATCACTGTATTTTGTCACTGTAATGAATGATCATCAATGGGGAAGTCACCATTTCAGGTGATGTTACAGTAATACTAAGTATGTTCATTAAGTCAAGAGGTGGAATTACAGAACCGTCAAAGGAGAGATGTGAGTTGTCAGTTTTCAATAGAGAGATCAGTAGAAACTGGGTCTTGGAGGCATTAAACTTAACTAGATTTCATCTACCTCAATGAGATATCCCGTCCAAGTCTCAGTTTTATGAGAAAGCTGTGTCAAGACAAGATGTAGATCAAGTGAGAGGAGCAGAATTGAAGGATGTGGATGAATAAAGTGTTGAGTCATCAACGTATGAGTTCATTTGATTAATTGTGGAAGAGAGGAAATCACTGCAAAAAAGGAGAAAGTGTAAAGGACAGGGCAGAACCTTGAGGGACACTGCAGCTAATGGAGAAAGAGGGTGAGGCTGATCCATCAACAACCTCAGAGATAGATCGGCCCCAGAGGAAGCTAGATATATAGGAGCAAAGTGAGGAAGTGAAGCCAAAAGAGGGGTGCTTAGAGATGAGACCCTAATGCTACATCCTGTCAAAAGCTTTGGATATGTCAAAGGCAACTTAACAGCCTGCTCTCACATCTGGCATCCTCCCCTAATTGCCTCTACATCTGGCTTTGTACCTAACTTTTTCCATATCTGGCCTCCTTTCCAACTGTTCTCACATTTGTCTTACTGACTGGCTGATCCCACATGTGGCCTCCTTCCTGACCACATATCTGACCTCCTTCATAACTGTTCTCACATGTGCCCTCCTTCCTAACTACTCCCACATCTGGCTTCCTCTCTAACTGCTTCCACATCTGTCTTCCTCCCTGACTGATCCTACATCTGGCCCCCTCCCTAATTATAAGCAAACCTGGCTTCTCCCTTTACTCTACTAACATCTAGCCTCCTTCATTCTCCTGACATTTGGGCTCCCCTCCCATTACTCCTCTTCCTTCTCCATATCCTGATGTATCAGTTTCCACCACATAGCATCCCGGGAGAGAGTGGTAGACTTCACTCTGCCATACTTCTTGGAGTCGACCATCTTGGTGTCGCGTGCACCCGCCCCGAAGAGCAAGGCCTTCGCCATCTTCTATCCCTTCAGCCCACTGGTAGGTGTTCTCCAGATTGGCTTGCCAGTCCCCTCACACAGACTAAAGCTCCTGGTTTTTGTTCGATCATGAAAGAACCTAAAGGACATTTAAAAGCAAAAATGAAAGATGGAACAATTATTTTGCTGGTTATTATACTTCCTTCTGTTTTGATACAGTAAGAATTGGCTGTAAATAAAATTGATCTCTTAGATACCAAAATGTTACAGGTAATTAAGCTTCACCACCAGGGAATGTCTCAAGTCAAAATTTCCCTAAATTTTAAGTTCTGTCAGAGTGAAGTAATTTCATATGGAGGAAAAATATATTTTGATGATTTCTTTGATTTTAACCAACACAGCAGTGATCACAATATGAATTATTGATGTATTTTAGATTATTTAGAATTATCTGCTACATCAAGATATACATAATATGCAAATATATGAAAGTTTATTTAACACTCCACCGAGCATGATGATTATAATGCATTAGAACTTTACAGATAAATCCTTTGCTATTGTTCAGTCTTAATGAGAACCTTAAAATTAACATTATATTTCAGGTAATAAGGCAGTCTAAATGTTGCTACAAAAATCCAGCTTAATGTTGTCAATCCGTACAACACAATACCTGAAATATCCAAAGACCAACCCAGATTCTTGGACTTTAAACCAGCTTATGACAGTTTTAAAAAATTTCTTCATCTCTGGTTGAATGAATTCTTTCCTTAAATTTTGTATCTTTGCTTGTAAACAACTGCTGGGGTCTCATTTGAGTTTGTTCACAGTATATACCCCTTTATAATAGATGGCAACTTGTGATTTGTGAGGTCTCCCTCTGGTTTCTGGCAGATCTGGGGTCTGCTGGCGGCCAGTACTGCACTCATGGGTCCCATTGTGTGGGTCGTGGCTACTGCTTTGCGTTCCGCTGCAGGGCATAAGGACAAGTTAGAACCCTATGGCCTGAAGGCAACAGTCCTGCATTTATCACTTCAGGAGTCTGCCTTCAATATGTATGGCAGTTTGCTGCGGCAGGAGAACATGATCCAGGTCAACAGATGGTCTCTGAGGATACTGTTTTTTCTTTGGTATATCTTCTGCTACATTATATATGGTGAGGCAATGTCCAATCCCACTCTCTGAACACGTGCAAAAATTTATGTAAATATTTGCTCTTCTCTGTAAATCATTTTGCTTTCTTGTCATTATTTGTCCCAGACTATTTAGTATGATTGCTTCACTCTGAGTGATGTGTATTTGATAATTATGACTGGAATATATAGATAAATGAATTAAAATTTGATATCTTTTTTTCTATACACTACTTTTATATCTAAATAAGACTGAATTACTCAAAATTCTAAACAACAGCTTCAAACCGTTTTCCAATTAATCATCTTGGAAAAAGCCTGTATTATAATAATTTCATTACTAAGAGAATGAACACCAATGTTAGTGAAGTATTTCTTAACTCAAATACCATTACAGACAAATCATTGTAAATACAACACATGTATACTTGGCGTTAAAAGACTTTCAGTCTTGCAGAATCATTTTGTCACAGGACACTTGTACAAACTATCAGTCTTCTGACAGAATACTTGTATCAGCTGCAGCAGCTGTCACAATTGCCATAAAACATATGCAAGAGGTAGGATTCTTTGTATGGAACATTTCTAGGTACTGTTAAATGTTAAGGAACACCTGCATGAGCTATCATACTTTGCAAGAAATGTAGTATATTATGCAGGTGGCATTATGCTTGACATGAAACGCTTGTAGATGGTATTAACTTGATACAGAACACTCACAGTAAACTTCACAGTGGCCAAGGAATAGCTTGGAGATGGATTATGGGAACTGAATATCTGTCCTCAGCTAGCAAAGGTAAATATAACCAGTTAAGCCGTACCAAGATACAAATGTTTTTCACTGACAAGTACATGCATATGATCCTTTGGTTGGAGTGACTCTCCAGCAGGGAATTAATGAAAACCTTATGATCAGTCACCAGGATATACCATAACTGCTTTAGTTCTTAACACATCCATGGCTGGAGGTACATCACAGCATTTTATTGGTTGTGAGGAAAGAGTTAACGTTTGACTCATCCTTAGTATATACCTTTAGTTACAGGTAATCTACTGTGATGACTAGTTAAGGAAAAAAAAGAAGAAGCAACTGTTCCAAGTACTGCTTATATGATTATATCTGAACTCTTGATAACACTGTATTATTCTTACAGTTAATATTACTAAAATTCTCAATTGCTGTTACAGCAATAACAACACTGTCAGGTGAATACTGTATTACTATTACAGTTCATATCACTAATACTGTTAATACTGTTGTTTTGACTGTAACAGTAAGTCTTTGTTGTTCCTGAGTCTGTTGCAGCAATACCAACACTATCACTGCAACTAGTGTTACTATGTTACAAATGTTAGTCATTTGCAGCACAACCTCTTTTCACCTGTTTACACTTCCTTCTGATTTTAGCAAATGTCATAGTCCCAGTCTTGGCCTTCAGGTCAGCCATCAGCACCAAACACTTCTCTCCCTCAGCCATCTACTCAGGGACACTGACAGCCTACCTGGCCATCCCATCCTTCGAGCAGCCCATAGACTCCCTCACTGACCTGTTGGAGGCCACACGAGATGGCTACGTTCCTCTCTTCCTTGTTGGCAGCAGCAATGAATTCCTCTTTAAGGTAGGGATGTATAGGGGCTTACGGGGCAAACTCAGGAAGAGACAGGGTTAATGCAAGTCTCAAGGACAAACAGGGATAAATGGGGATTTCAGGGAGAGAGAAAAACAGTGTTCAGGGACAAGCAAGATTCAGGGTCAAGAGGTAGAAAGAATACAGTGAAGGGTAAGCATTAAGGGAAGAGGGATATAAAGGACGAGAAGTTGTTAGTCAAGACAGATCCCTTTAACACTTTACAGTATTTCAAACTGCAGTAGTAGGAGAATCAAAGCCTCCATCCTTTGAGAATGCAATACACCCTTAGTTGATGAATGTGAGTAATGTTTGCATGGAGACACCAAAATGGGTGAAAGCATTGGAAATAAACTAACTTAATGAATTGTCTGGTAATTTTAGGGAGTCAGAATTTTCAAAGCAGACTGAGGGAGAAGTCTAGGAATACTGAAATGAGTGGAGAATGTTTTGGGAGTGCTCTACACTTAAAAGTACCCAGCTTGATGGAGAGGTGTTCATTTTTGCAATGCAAATGGATACTTTAATCAAGCTTACCTCTTAGTACAAGCCATGGTATCAAACAGTCTGATAATTTTGTGCCATATTTTAATCTACCCAATGTAGTTAAATAACTTCTAAAGAGAAACATATAGTTGTGTGGAATCTCTTGGATCTATGTAGTGAAATAAATTGTTTCCTCCTATAGGTGGCTAGTTCAGGCATCTTCCACCAGGTGTGGAAGGCTCACGACCCTAGCACCAGCTTTAGCTACACCATTGACGATGCTATGGATATGGTAAGACAACATTCAGTGATAACATAAGCTGCCTTGGTTGTCACATAACAAAAATAGCTGAAGCAAGATAACAATGGTAACATGCGAAGTGGTAATCAAACACAAGTATGTGTAACATGAACACCAGCAGATGTAGTAAAATATAACTGGTAACCTGAGAAGTGGCAATTCTGTACAGGCTGCAAAATACTAATGGTAACCTGGAAAACAGTAATTCAACACCCATAAATGTAGCAAGATAATGCAGGTAAACTAGAAAATGATATCACCAGTAGCAAAATAACACTGGTAACCTAAAAAGTGGTAAATGAAAAACTGAAGAGTAAAGTTAACACCAGTAACATGGGAAGTTGTGAGTTAATACCAGTACCTCATGAACTGTAAAACAACACCAGTGAACAGTAAGTGTTGTAAGATAAAATCACTCACCACCATATTCACTATCAAGGAAGACAGCATGAAACACATCTCTTTTTTACATCAGCTGAGGTGGCACGGGCAATGGAAGTCCTTATCAAAGCCATCTCATCAACACTATATATATATATACTTGATTACCATTTCCCATAATCATTTTACTGACCATCGACCAAACCCTAGGAATGGATGGATAAAGAGCTGGGTGGACTATGAACTACCTGCTGCAACCAGGATTTGAACCTATGTGCTCGACTCTGGGTGGCCCATGAATGCATCACGTTCAGAAACATTAACCACTACACCACATATTCCCTAATCCCTAGATATACCTTAATCCACTTCACTCTTGACAAATGCATCTTTGGCTAGAACACCCTTTGACATAAATGACCTTTCTGACCTAACCCATTCAAGTTAAGTTCCATCTATGGCACAAATGACCTTTGACCAGATCAATTCGAGTTGAGTTAAAAGCCAGTGAATTGTTGGATAAAATTAAAACATAAAAAATATTAAAGATAAACTGAACAAAAACAATATCTCCTACTATGGGAAAGAAAACATTCTAACATCCAAGGTCAGTGAGAGCAGCAAGATGACACCAGCTAGCTAGTCACAGTAATGAGATAACATCAGCAGTTAATTATAAGAGAGGTATTTTCAATATTGCACTGGTAGATTGTCATGATAGTAAGATAACACCAAAAGCTCGGTATTGTTTTAAGAAAATATCAGTAACTGACCTCGTTACAGTAATTAGAGAAAACTAATGGCTGGTGAGAATGGTAAAACAACAGAAAAGCAACAATATCAATGCTAGAAGCTAGTGAGGGTTGTAAGATAACATCAGTACCTGAGTGGCAAGATAACACCTGAATGAAAAAAGGACAGTATCAGGATTAGATCTATAAATAATGAAAATGGTATGATTACATCAACAGCTAACGAGTTTCAAGATAACATCAGTAGCCTATGATTGTAGTATGATAACACCAGAATCAGGGTCGGAGAGTGGCAAGATATAACTGGTAACTAGTTATATTGTACATATCAGTGACTAGTGAAAGTAATAAGTATCCAGTAGCCAGTGGGAGTGGCATGATAATACCAGAAGATAGTTATACTGCTGAGATAAGACCAGTAGCCAGAGGGAGTGGCAGGATAATACCAGCAGGTTGTTATATTGCTAAGATAAAACCAGTAACCAGAGGAAGTGGCAAGATAATAACTGTAACTTGCACCATGGGTAATGTAAGACCACTGACTAATGAGATTACCAAGATAACACTCATAACCAATGAGACTGGTAAAATAACATCAGTAGCATGTGAGGGTAACCCTCTGAAATGAAACTCACGTAGTATGACTGACATTTCTGCACTCTTGAAACATTTGCTGAGATTTATGTCATACATTGTCAAGCTATGGCTGTACACACTAAGCAGTTCTTGAGATTTTTTTCAATTCATTTTTGTGCTATAGCACTACTTTCTTCTTGGAAATTTTTAACAATTGTCCTACTATGCTTTTCTTATAACACTCTTTCTACCATGATGCTCTCTTGTGACAATTTTCTTGCAATACTTTTCTTGGGACAGAGTTCCTTGTGCTTAATTGTGGCACTCATTATAACACTTTTTCTGTGACATTTCCCATGTAACACATTTCCGACACCTCCTCAATGTACTGTTATGCTGTCAGTTAGTTAGTCCTATGTATATCTGTCTTTACCTCAATTCATTCCATATCATTTAATGTGGTCATGCTTGTAACACATTTCTGACATTTTTTTTCATGAAGTACTGTTGTGCTGTCAGTTCATCAGTCCTCTGTATATGTCTTCACCTCAATTTATTTCATATGGTTAAATGTGGACATGCCAGCCAGGTGGTTGCATGCAGTGGATGGTGCTCCTCTGTGGCTTGACATGCACTCTCCATATTACTCATAGGTTCTGATGGCTGATAAACTTTTTTTTTCTAAGTTCTGGAATACAAACTTTGTATACCCTTCTGAGAGGCACCTTCTGGAACATAGGGTTCATGTTCCCCACTGCAAGACAGGCATTGGAAGGTGTAAGACATTCTCCATGACCTCTTCTGTAAGACAGGTTCTGGAGGGTAAGCTCCACTTCTCCTTCTGTAAGGCATGTTCTGGAAGGTAAGCTCCACTTCTGTAAGATATGTTCTGGTAGGTAACCTCCATGTCCCCTTTTGTAAGACAGGTTCTGGAAGGTAAGCTCTGTATCTCCTGTAAGACATGTTTTGGAAGGTCAACTCCATGTTCCCTTTTGTAAGGCAAGTTCTGGAAAGTAAGCCCTGTGTCTCCTGTAAAACATGTTTTGGAAGGTATACTTTGTGTCCCTATCTATAAGGCAGGTTCTGGAAGGTAAGCTCCATGTCTCCTTCTGTAAGACTCTTTTTGGAAAGTAAACTCTTTGTTCCCTTCTGTAAGAATGGTCCTAGAAGGTATTATGTTCCCTTCTGTATTACGTGTTCTGGAAGGTAAATACTGAATCCCCTTTTGTAAGACATGTTCCAGAAAGTAAGTACTATGTCCCCTTCTGTAATACAGGTTCTGGTAGGTAAGAACTGTGTCCCCTTCACCATGACAGGTTCTAGAAGTTAAGCTCCATAAGCTCCCATCTGTATGAGATGTTCTGAAAGGTAAACTGAATGTCTCCCTCTGTAAGAGTAAGTACTGTGTCCCCTTCTGTAAGAGAGGTTCTGGGTGGTTAGCAATGTATTCCCTTCAGTAAGACAGGCTCTGAGTAAGTACTGTGTCCCCTTCTGTAAGACAGGTTCTGGTTGGTTAGCAATGTATTCCCTTCGGTAAGACAGGCTCTGAAAGTAGACTCCGAGTCCCCTTATGTAAGACAGGTTTTAAAAAGTAAACTTCAAACTTCATGACCCCTTCATTAAGGCAGGTTCTAAATGATGATAATGTCTGTTCTCTTTGAGTTGGATCCTGGAAGATAAACTTTGCTCCTCTATGGCAGGTTCTCAAGGGTAAGCGGGTATTTGTGAATGCTAGGCTAGGCTCACTCATCCGTGCCACCATCCGAGGTCGACACAAGTTCTATCTGGCACGGCAGACCATGTACCCTCAGGGTTATGCGATTGTTTGCCGCTCTGGTGCGCCTTACAAGAGGAACTTCGAAAAGATGTAAGTTCCTGGGCTTCCCACTAGTGAGTTGTTCATGTCTGTTGTAACAACTTTTAATAAAAATTGCATCCAAAAATAAAATTATCTTTCATTCTTGGTCTTCAAAGTTATGTTTCTTATTCCTACTAAATAGTTTTTATTGGGTACTGAGCAAGCAGGGATTTTGGTTTACTTTGCAAGGATTTCAGGTGACTTGTAAGGACTTTAAATGTTTGCATTGGGGTAGCAACACAAAGACTATCACTGCAATAAAAAATGTCCAAATGCTGATTATCTTTATATGTGAGATATAAAAAAGAAAGTATAGACAATCATGCAACACGATGCAGAAGACACTTGTACAATAAAGAGATTCTGTGAGGGCATGATGATATCTACTGACGTCAACAAGCTGATGAAAGAAGCAAATACATTTGTGGTCAAGACTGACTTGAGGCACCACTGGTGGGGCTTGATGCAGATGGCTGCAAAGAATGTAATAATCCTTGAAAAGTGGAACACCAAATGTACACGAGACAAATTCATGGAAGAAGGACTCTCAAGTAGTGGCATTACCATAGCTTAGTATCAACACTTACTGGCGTTCTTACCTTTCTTCTAATGACCTCCTCACTTAGCATACTGTCGAGAATTTTCAACATATATTTCATCTCTAAATCCTTTCATAAATCTGTTGATTTTTCAGATCCTGTTGACACTTATACTTATCAAACTTCTCCATTCTTGTCATCTACCATCTAGAAGCTTTCATTATCAACAATGACCTTTCTTCAACTCTTTCCAGTCATAATCCATAATATAGCCATTATATACTTATCTCTTTCTTGAATTGATCCTCTGTTAAATGATTACTGCCCTAGCTGTATCTCAACTTTTAATTCCATCTACATCACCAGTTCCTTCTCAGATATTTGTCCTTATTGTCTGAAGGCTCCCTTTGTTTCAGCTTCATCTCCTGTTCCTCCTTGAAATTCAGTTTCCTTATGACACTTGCAACTCTCAATCACTGGTTCATGTCATTCCTACATTTCCACTTCTAATACCCCAAGGCAAATAATTTCCTCCCTGCATCTTATCTTACAGTCCTCCATTATCTTATGTCATCCCTCTCACGACGAATCACATCCTACCAGTGGCTTCACTTCCAGACCTTCATTGTATTATGTTTCCTTATACTAAACAAAACATGTCCTAGTGACTTCATTTCCACTTCCTCATCATCTTAGGTTCCTCCAGGCCAGATGGATCATATTCTTCCTGTGTATTCACCATCACTGCTCAACTTTCTATGTTCCTATTGCCAGGCTGATCAGGATGACTGAGTTGGGCCTAGTGGACAAGTGGACCCAGGACCAGGTCACCAAGGTACCTAGGGCCAGTGGTTCTGAGGGTCACAAGACCAGACTCAGGGCACCAGAAGCCATCACCCTTCATCACCTGCAGGTATGCCATCCTCTCTCTTCTTACGGGAATCTCCAGGTGGTTTCACTGAGATAACCCTGAGGACACTTGCTTAGGTGTCTTCTTTAAGTAATTACCCCATGTAAACTCAAGAAATTATCTCTTAGGTAACCCTTCTTTTAGTGGTTTTCTGTTAAGAAATTATTTCACAGGAAGCTCTTCCTTGAAGTATTCTCTCATGTCTCTTGTGTAACTATCGCTTCGGCAACTCTCCCAAGTAGTCATTTACATGGTAAAATCTTGCTGTAGGTACTAAGTGATTATCTTTTAGGTAATTCAACCTAACTAATTATTTCTAAGGAAAGTATGCCTCAGATAACTGTCTTTTGGCTAACTTTTCCATTACCAGTATTTTCAGATAACTCTCCCCTGAACAATTCTTTCTTTAATAACTTCTTAATAATTCATTCTCAGGTAACTCATGATTATTTAACTCCCAGAAGTCTTCTGTACTTACTACCCAAAACACTTTCCACCAGCTTTTGGTTAACTTTTTAAAAGTTTTCCTTTGTTGACTATTACTTGAATAAATATCCACTATGTAACTCTGGTTAATTGCTAAGCAACAGCCCTTCATGCAACCCCTCAAATAATTGTAAAACAGGTAATTCTCATAGAGTTCTCCCTTAGGTAAATGTTTTCCTATGGATAAGCTTTACTTTTGCAACTATCACTTGGATATCTCACCCTTGAGGAACCTTCATACAGGAAAATGACTCTTAGGATAGTTTTCATATGGGTAATTCTCAGACAACTGTACAGTCAATATGTATAAAGTGTACAGTCTCCAGTGAATCTCCCTTAGCTAGCTGCTCTTTAGGTCAATCTCAGTTCACTCATTCTCCAGTAACTCATTTTGATGATGCTTGGGCAGCTCTTCCTCAAGTAACTCTCCTGTAAGTATCTCTCCCACTAGCAGCTTCCTTCTTGGTATTATTCCTCTAAGCAAATGTGTTTTTTAGGCATCTGAAACAACCCTTACATTCAGATATCTCTGGTAGCCTTTCTTTCAGGTATATCTCACTTAGATACCTCATCCTGAAGATACTCATTTATGTAACTGTCTCCCATATACATGTAAATACTCCTCTAGCATGTTTTAGACGAAAGTAGCAAACCTTCGCATATAAACACATCACGTGGTTAGCTCACCATCAAACACTACAGTATAGTCATTAGGAAAATCCATTATCATACCTTATCCTTCCTTCCCTATAACACAGGGAGCATTCTACATCATGGGTCTAGGATTCCTGCTAGCAACTGTGGTTCTTCTTGGTGAAATCTGTGGTCACAACTGCCTCACTTGTGAGCCCCAGGTAAGTCTGAAGTTAAGATATCTTCCATTTGTTTTCTTTTATATCCTGTGTTTACAATGATTGTTACTGGAATATTTTGCTTTAATTCTTTATGAAACTGATACACAGTGTGGATTTAACATTTATATATCATCATATAAGGATATGGTATGATGGAATGAAACAGGAAAAACACTTCTTAAAATCAAGCTAAGAGAGCCTCCTGTCAAACAAAATGCCTGTCAAGGTCAATGGGGACAAAACTCTAACAGTGGAGGCTTGACTGACTGACGCTTAACCCTTGGTAGCACATGAGACAGTCCATCTCCCTGCTTTTCATAGAACACAGCCAAATTCCCTGCTTGTTATAGAAAAGTTCATTTCCTGCTCATCACAAAACACAGTCCATTTTCCTAGGAAAACACCATCCTAGTCACTGCCTCTGTGTATTCTCCATGTAAGGGGCCTATACACTGAAAACCATTAGAAAGAAAAGCATCCAAGCAAATCATGTATAAGTGGACATTGGAAGAGAGGAAGGTAGAAACATGGCCTACACAAGCACCCAATGAAACACTAAACCCTGTGTACATGTCTCATGTTGTGCATGTGCTGTGGTTAAGTGTTTATAAAAAATTCAAAATATTACAAATAACATAAAGGTCACACAAGGATACTTATCCATATTAGGATGGAAGAAGCAGGCCTGAAAGAAGCTGGCAGCCACAGCTAACATGGTGACCGAGATATAATGTTGTGCCTTTCTGCTGATGACCTGGAGATGATGACATCATTGCTGAGTGGGGGTTGTTGACTGGTTAGAGAGTCATGCATTAACTGCCTGGAAAGTGGTTAATGAAGAGTAAGAGTAGGGGTCCCAACTCTTGAACGTTCACATTATGTTACTTCTTAAATTTCTGTATGCTGTCTGCAGATATTGTTGAGGTACATGTGGTTCCTACAGTTATATATCTCCAGGCCTTGTCTCACCTGTGCTCTTCTAACTTCCTCATTTGTGACAGTCACTATAAATATATATAAATATACCAGCGCCAATACAAACACTGACAGCGTTGTGATTAAGGCCACACTGACAGAGGCATAAAAAGGGTTACTTTTAAATTATCTTTTAAGAATTCACATGAATAACTTTCCTTTCATATTCCTGTCAAAAGACTGAAACGTAACATATTTAGCAAAACTAATTTTGTCTACAGTACTGGAAATAAAGACATGTATAAACAACTGGTCAAGAAAACCTCTTAAATAAAAACAAGGTTAAACAAAAGCTAAGTTTTCTGTCATTTATTAATTACCAAACAAAGAATTTAAAGGCATGTAATATTTCATCATTTTGCCTTTACGGATTACCTGCCCCATGATTAAATACATACATGTATCTAGAGCCTTTGGAGGCCTGGGAGACTCCCTGCAGATTGAATCTATAAAACTGCTGAATTATGCATATGTGGAATTAATGTAGAAGTTGCTCTTTCTTAGAACACGTTCTGCTTTTTCAAGTCACATACAATGCCTATTATTAAGTGGAGGATGTCTTCTTGGGTACAAAGCCCTATAGCTCTGTTTAGAAAGTAAGATGTATGGCATCAAGATTTAATAAGTAGTGCTTCTTTAATTTTTTCCAGGACCTAAGTCCTTCAAAGTTTCTGCACTGGTTGCTAGTGACAAGGTGACCAAGCAACAGAATTACTTTATCTGATGTCCATTATGCATATGAGTAGCAAGTGGATCCTTGTTTAATGATCTAAGTTGTCCCTGACTTGAGTTTCAAGTCATGTACACATCATAGTGATCTGCAAGTTTAAGCTAAGTATATTTTTGGCAAGTGCCACATTTTAAAGATCCTTGTACATGCTTTGAGAGACAGTTATAATTATCTAAAATGTAACAGATATTATGTCACATATATTTCCACAATTTTCAAGATGTAGAAATATTCTTAATATATCATCCACTTTGCACTTAGCAGTAAATATTTCATATTTCCAATTTGCTTTACTTTGTGTACATTGCGATGACTTTCATTATACAAAGACAAGAAGCATTAATATTTTAAAAATGAGAGTGAAGTGGGGGGTCGTATTCTGTATTGGCTGTAATAATTGGCTTGGTCTCATCCCTATGAAACAAGAAACAAATATGGCTCAGGGACTGAAGTTTACTTTCCTGAATGAACAATTTGAGATTCATATTTATTCCTATTGAAGCATGTATGGTAAAGTCCTTTAAAGTCTTTCCTCATGAAGTAAAGTTATAGCAGAGGGAAGAAACTGGGAGCTTAGAAACAAAAATATGTATGGTTAAAATTGTATTTTACATTAATATATCTTATAAATAAGTACTACTAAATCTAAGTGTACACATCCTGCTCTTCTTTGATATAAACATCAGTAATTGTTTCATCTTTAATGTGTTTTTTCTGATAATTCTTTTTTCCATCATTCACTATATAAACTGTTTGGAGACAGTACTTTTTAGTTTCATCATTAGTTTCCTCATTATCATTTTCAAAGTTAAAATCAGGTTTTGGATATTTAGTCTGTCCATTCTGACTTTCAACTGATTTCTCAAAAGTATGATGGATTTTGTCATTATTGTCATAAGCTATATTTGGCTCCTCTCTATTTCCATTATGAGTCAACAAGTGTTTTTTAAACTCTGACTTCTTTAAAAATACTGCCCCACATGCTAAACACTCTATAGATTTTTCTCTGGTGTGAACATGCATATGTTTCTGAAGATTAAACTTTCTAGAAAAAGGCTTGCCACATTCTAAACATTTAAAAAGTTTCTCACCTGAGTGAATACGCATATGAATCCTCAGACTATTCACTGTAGCAAACTGCTTCTGACAACTACAACAAGTATGCTTCTGCTTTCCATTGTGACAATACATATGTACTTTAAGACGTGAACATGATGAGAAACTCTTTTCACAAATTTCACATTTTTGCGATGAGTCAACAAGGGAACTATTCATGTGTTTTTTAAGTTCATCGTACCACATAAACTCCTTTTTACAAATTAAGCATCTAAAAGGTTTTTCTCCAGTATGAATTCGCATGTGCATTTCATAGTTAGAATCATTTCTAAATTCTCTGTTACAATCTGGGCAAGTTATAAACTTTGGTTTCCCTTTGCAGTCAATGTTCCTTATATGTCTTCTAAGATTATAAATAGTATGGAATGCTTTGCCACACTTTATACAAGTTGTGTTCTTCTCTTGTGCATGCACATGCATATGTTGTCTGAGGTAACAACTCTTTGTGAAGTCCTTGCTACATATCAGACATTTACATTTTCTTCTCCTATCATGGATTGGCATGTGGTTCTGCAGTTCATTACTCCACATGAAAGTCATTGTGCAGTAACTACACTTGTAGGGTTTCTCTCCAGTATGGATGCGCATGTGAGTTTGTAAAAGATTAATGTGTGAATATTTCTTTCCACAAACTGTACACTGGTGAGGCTTCATTTCAAGATGTTTTAACGAATGTTGTTCGAGTTCATTTCCCGACATAAATATCTCTTTACACGTATCACACTTTAAAGGTTTCTCTCCAGTATGCATGCGCATATGTATGTTAAGACTATAAACAAGGGAAAACTTTTTCCCACACACTGAACATTTAAAAGACATGCTTTCTCTCTGGACAAACTAATAGTCAATTGCAGCAGCCTGTAGGGAATACACACTTGTTTCAAGGAATGGACTGAATAATCTCCATAAGACTAGATATCTTTTGTGTCACATCATTCTGTTCCGTATCACATTTGCTACCATCAAAATACCTTTTGTTCCCACATAGTCTGATCTTTTTATATTCTTTCAAGTTCAACAGGATCCCAGAAGAACAGCTGTCAGTGGCAACTTGCTGGACATAACCTTGTTGCTGATAAAATGTCCACGCTATTGCTGCCCTTGTCTTGCTACAACAACATCTCCTACATCCTGAGAATAAAGAAAAAGTAAGACAGCTGATAAATAACATGATAAATAAACACATTGTATATTAAAATACTAAATTACATTAAAAAACTGATATGAATCATATTCATTATGCTATGATGACATTAAAGGATATACAAGACATTAAGAGCCACTGGTTGTAGTGCATTGTTTCTGTGAGCTACTAATGGTGTTGTACATACTGTGTAAGTCACTGATGGTACTGTGAACATGGCATGAGGCAATAATAAATTTCTAGGAATTGTTTGATCCACTGGTGGTAGGTGGTCACATTGAATCATAAGAGGTGTTGTGAAATCAGGAGTACAAAACAGCAATTAATGATACAAGCAGAAAGGAAGCCACTAGAGGTATAACCTGTTCCATATTTACCAGGGTCTTACTTGTTTCCATTGGTAGCTCTTCTTCTAACTCTCTCTTCATCAGAGTGGAATCAAAAAAAATTTCACCCCATTTACTCTCCTGTAATCATCTCTCTTCAACCATCCCTTCCTGTCTGCCAAAATATTGCTAAACTACATCTGTTCTACAGGTACTTTCTTTCTTTTGTTAGCTATGTGCTCAACCCTGGGCAGCCCATGAATGCATCATGGTCGGGAATGCTAACCGCTGTTCTCTCGTAGGCTATGTGTATTCCAACCTAAGTCCTTCATTTGGCTGTTGCTTCCCAAAGCTTGCAGAAACCAGACACATATGAATTGACTTATAAACCTTCTTTCCTTGAACATCAAATCTGTGGAATCCTCTAACTTCTTTAACTTTTGCCTCCTTAATTATTTCCAACTTTAAGTCAGGTTTATAAAACACTAGAGGAACTCTAATTAATTTCCAGCCTTTTTTACACCATTTTTTTTCATCAAAGTTTTTCTACTGATTTTTTGCAAGTGCATTATCTATCCTTACATCAATCTACTCCATATTTTTTGTCACAGACATAATCCTTATTGCTATCACCTTATCAAATACTATTGAACAAAATATAAAATGCTCAAGTTCATGTTCCACAATTGCTGTTGCATTCTCTAAACACTACATTCGTAACGCAAAACAGAATTGCTCAAAATTCAAAGATAATAGCAATGTGGAACTAGAGTAGACGTTTACCAAAAAGCACTGTGATGCTCCAGATCATGCTTCCCTAGTCTGACTCACTACAACTGTGTATAATTAGTCCACATTTTGTGTTTCTTTTAAATTCATGGGTTATATCTGTGATGCCCCTAAGCTGAAAGTGCCCATAGATTATAAAACCTGTCGACAATTAATCACTGGTCCACTTTTAGAACTCTAAGTAAAAAGAATGAATAGGTTTTGAGTTGTGATGTCCACACAAAATAGTATTACTCTATAAACACTTGCATTCAGTGACACTGACGTAAATGTATCCTCCTCACTGCCCATGGTGGAGACAACGGAGATTATTTCTACCCCATGGTGCTTATATGAAAGAACAGTAAATGCTGTTACTACATATGGCCTCCAATGAGCAACTCCTCACATATGTAATTGTAATCGCTTTTTACCTTAATAGGCAGCATTAACTACTGAACATGCGTGTGGTGGTCTTGCAGGAGCCGAAGCTGGTAAAAAGGCTAAGCTTCAGGTATTATTAAACTGTAATTAAAAAACATAATTTGTCGAAAACATTACATTATTGCAAGTCCCTTGTCATAATACATATATTATATAATGAAGTACTTGCCAAAATTCAATTAAGGTAGTTGCGTTTCTGTTCGCAATACCTGACAAGTTTCTTACCTAACATGAATCATATTTGTTGAATACTCAAGTATTTTTCTCGAAAAAACACCAAACAATAGTTTTGTTACATTAAATACACAAAGAGGTCCGCTTCACATTTCTATACATTTCAGTACAATTCTTACTTTTCTCTCTAGAGAGAAGCAATCACAAATACACTGTGGCGTACCAGGCAAACTATTGAAGGTCTGAAGTGCTTACCATGTACTTGTTATATCTCAAGTGTCTTGAATATCTTTTCTTCTGAAAACGTAACGTTGTTGGGTACTGGCCCGGTTGTCATTGTTGTCAACCAACACCTGCTGCGAACATATCCAGCGAACAAAATAGGGACGTATATAATTCTCAACAAATATGTAAGTCAGCAGGTATTTGTATTACTATAGGTTATAATGTTGTCCCATTATATCTTATAAAAGGTACGATATTATTCAAAATTTTTCTGTAATCTTCTTTAAGGGAAACACTTGAATCACACTAAACCAAAAGGTATGATCTTTATGAAGCAGCACACTTAGGGCTATCTCTCGGTCCTCACGCAAGACAAATTGATACAACTTAGGCATGAAGTATAAAAGCATTTTTTTTTACGTTGCATTTCCTGCTCAGCTTCAAGTTAACGCAACTGCACGGGACCAAGAGGGTGAACGCATTCCCTATGGCTGACCTGGAGGTAAAGGACATCTGATACCGCCACAGGATAATGGGTGCCTGAGGCACTTGCGTACTTCATTTGACAGGCGAAATTACAACGACTCAACTGCATTCCAGAACATCACACACACTATTTACTTCATAAGATTTACTGTACACTTCTGTGTTAGCTGTGTCTAATCAACCCAATGGCCACAGAAAAGAACAGGGCTCCATTCTGAAAGCAATATTACCCCAGCACCATCTCAATTACGTTTAAGAGAACGGCACTAATTGCGTCTAAGACAGCCTCATCTGCGAACCTAGAGCACCCACTAGATAAATAACAGTGATGGTATCGAGCGTATTATAGTCACTCGCCTCGACCCTGATGTTCACATTTAGATGTTTGCTTCTTACTTTGTACATACAAAATATCACTGCATATGCAGTATCTGCATACAGATTCCCCTGTTTCTAGGTAGCTTAAAGCTACCTCATGCCATGATACCTCAAGGCGTATCTCCCGTTCCTCACCTTACTCCAACCTACAATTAAAGTGATGAGTTATTTATCCTGTAGAGAGCCTCCATGGGCAATGCCAAGATTACCGAATATGTTTAAGAGCATCGAGTTCTCTTCCTACACTTTTGTTCTCTTTCGGGGGCTCTGAGACTATTTTACAGTGAATTTCCATTAATAGATTCAATAACTGTTCATTTATTACCATCATTTTTATCTAAGTTCCTCGAAAAATGTAGGGATGGAACCATCAGAGACCTTAACAAGAAATTAACCAAGAAACTTATTAAGAAGACTAAAAGAAATACTTTTTTCCACTATAAGATTAGTGGATGAATGGAAATAGCTACATTAGAATATAATAAATGAAGACAGTTTACGGAACCTTAAAAGTATGTATGAAAATACAGATGCTCAAGACATAAGGTCCCAGGGGGCCACAAGCGCAAACTCACCATACCGTACAAAAGGGATGTACATACACGTGCATGTACATACGCAGTGCTGATCGGAAAGTGTGAATACCTGGCGTTGGTTGGGATGTGTATGTGTGTGTTTACATTAGATAAAGACATGGCATCTGTACAAGGTTGAAAGACGGGACAACACGAGTGTATAAATTTCCCAATAAGTACAGTAATGACAATTAATGACTAAAACACTCGTCCGCTGACGCAAGCTTAACATACAAATCGTCCCATATTCGAGCATTACACAAATAGATAATCACTCAAATACACAACCCAAACAAATGCGTAGTAATGAGGATGGAACAAAGAAGGCCTCAATGCAGGTATTTACCTAGCAAGAAATAAGCTTCAGGATTTTGTGTATGAGAAGGACTTGGCAGTCACTGTCGTCCTGAACTTGACGAAACCGTACATTAGAATATTAGAGACAAGCTGTCTTCTGGCAAAGATCAAAATAGCTTTCAATTATATGGATAAGGAATTATTTATCAAGCTTTTCATATGATACAAAAAGCCAAAACTAGAATATGCTTCTCAAGTTTAGTCTCTTAAAGACAATATGGTCCCACAACAGTTCAGTTTTTTCAGTTTCAGTACTTTATTCCTTGATAGAGGAATTCGGGATCCCGGTGCTGTCACTAGGTACTCCTGTACAATAATACCAGAAGCATCTAGCATGTGTCACGACCACGGTTCCACAACTGGGAACATGTTACTGTACCTGACTAGGCTACTGTGATAAGATGATAGAGGCGCTGGAGAACAAAATGCGGACTTGTTAATAAGCAGACTTTTCAAAGGCACTTGATAAATGTGACCATGGTGTCATAGAATATATGATACGAAAAATGGGAAATACCAGCAAAATTGCAAGATGAATATACTTCTTAATTATGAAATCAAAACAAGTTGTAAATCAGGCTATGTCCATTGCCTCCATGGTAAACAGTTCGTCCCCCAGGACATATACTGGCATCCCTCCTCTCTTCAAATCTTATATCTGACTTTCATTAAGACACAGATGACGGTTTTATATACTCCTCTGCAGATGGGACTAGAATACCACTGAAAATCTCGTCAGCAGAAGACAACATGGAACGGACAAACTGACAGAACCGAAAACAACATGCACTGGGGTTGCGTTCCAACTTCAGTGTGGCGGAATGAAGATATTAAGAGCAGAAGAGAATTCCACACGGATAAAGGAGCCGACATATCTCGACTGATTGATGTGCAGCACCTCGGTGCAATAATGTATAACGACCTTACCTTCAGTGAACAATACAAGGCAACAGTTGCCTCTTACAGAAAGATGGTGAGATGGATCTTGCACACCTTCAAAACAATCGAGAAAAGACTGTAGCGATGCTCTTCGAGTCATTAATGCACTCACGAATAGAGTATTGACATAAACTAATATCACATTGCGAGGTGGGCAAAATTGCAGAGTAAGATAGTGTTCAAATATGCTTCACGGCCCCCAAAGACGAGGTAAAGGAGCTGAACTACAGGAAATGACTGAAATCGATGAAGCTGTACTCTCTGATATAACTCCCTACTCCCACAACAGACATGGGAAACTAAGATATATTTCTTAAAATCAACAGATACGATTATCACAAAAAATAAATGATATAAAACACCTTGAACATCTGGACCCCAAGGCTGTTCAACACATTGCAAACGGACATCAGAAACGCTATGGGAAGTACGGTGGTGAAATTTAAGAGGCCATAGAAAAGTATCTACAAGATGTACCAGACCAGCCAGGATGTGGTGGCGAGATAGACCAGCGGGTTGCGACTACCAACATCTGATAGACCAACTCAGCAGCTCGGACTCAGCCCGTGTTACAGGGGGTAGAAGATCTCCGAAGTTTACGCTGGTTGTATGTACGCTATGCACGTATGCAACCACCTATTTGTATTTTTTTTATTTTTGTACTCTATGAGGGGGAAATTTTACCGTAATCGAAACCCATCTCTTTAGATTTTTTTATTATATCGGTACTTACAGTTTCATAATCCTGTTTATTCCATCCTTCCGCTTTTCTTTAAATGAAATTATTTCTCTATCAATTTTCTATCAAGTTTCTTATTTCATGTTATGGCCTCTGGTTGTTCTATCCTTGCGTATGCCGAAGAACTGTTTACTTTTGATATGAACTTTAGAAAAAAAAAGTACCAAGGCCGTAACTAAGTCACCCCTTACTCTTCTAATCTTCCATGGTGTACGATCTTATGGCCTAGAAACTCTCACTGTAGCTCAGCTGTCTTAATTCTGGTACCATCTGTGGTGTTCTCTTCTGGGCCTTCTCTATTAATTCTTTGCATTATCTTAAGAGACCAAACTTGAGAAGCATTTTCTAGTTTTTGCGAATATTCTACGCTAATAGTTTGCCGAATACAGTTCTTATATTTGCCAACAGACAGTCTGTCTCCCTTACAGTTTTCCTACGGTGGGACCTTGGTGACTGTTTAGGTAATAATGTCGACTCCCAAGTCCCACTCACACACAAATACTGAGCCTCTTTCCTGCTAAATAACAATTGCATCGAAGCCTTTCTTAATTGCGCCACATCCTCATTACTCTGCATTAAGTCGAACTGAATTTCATTAAACAACTTTAGAGTTTGTTTAGGTCCCTTTTTGTAAGTTGACGTAATCCTTTTCACTTTATTTTCCTCTGGACCTCGGCATCATCTACAAACATATTCAGATCAAGAATAGCGATGGTCCTAGGCCTGAGCTCGATGAAAGCTGTCACCTGACCGGCTGACTAGATTCGCTTAATGTCACCAGCGCCCTTAACTGGTGCCCCTGTTGCGTAAAGATCTACTAGTACTGTAGGGGCAGGGAGCTGTACACTTGTGGGGCCCCTTTCTTGAGCTCTCTGTTTTAAACTTTTGTAAACTATCTTCATTCATTGTCTCAGAACGTAGTTTATTTCAGTAATCCACTACCTTTAAATCAAAACAGGATTTTATAACTTTTCTAAGAAGTTTCATGCTTAATGTGGCTTCTGGTTTTTGTCTCTCTCTGTATCTCTTAAAGAACTGTTTACAGTCTACGTCATCAAGCTGGTTTAAAAACCTGAAGGTTGAGATCATCTCTCCCTCTTATCTCTCCCATGGTGGGGAAATTTAAAAGACCTTTAGCCTCAGATACCTGAGTTTTGTTACTATCTCTGATGCACTTTCCCTGGGCTTAGACCTTCTCTTTTTGTTCTTTTTGCTTGTTTAATTACGGTGTCTCGCAACTCTTTCGTGCAGAGATATACATCTTTGAATTTACGTGCTGGACTCACGGTATCATACAAGAAATGCGTAGTATCAAATTCTCACGGGACGCCATTGCCAGCTGACTCTGCATGGTAGGTTAATATGGATCACAACTCTCGTGGGCACCAAATCCCGTCAAAGATTTGACGGGATTTCATCGGGTGCGACCCGTCCCTTCTTCCAGGGCAGGGTGACGAGACGCGGGAGGAGTTGGCGTACTGAGCTCATCAACAATCAAGACGCAGCTGGGGACTTGGCCGGAGGCTAGCAAGCGCCTGGCGGGTTCCCTAACCCCACTTGATGGAGGGTCCTTCAGAGATACGCCCTGATGTTGTATAACTGTCGTCTCCCAGGAAGTGGTGGTTGTGGTACAGATACTCATGGCCAATGAGTACGGTGGTGCAAACCTTGAGTACGGTGGTGCAAACCTTGAGTACGGTGGTGCAAGCCTTGAGTACGGTGGTACGACCCTTGGGTACGATAGCCTGGCTTTTGACCTGACCCTCGATGGACCCTCGGGCCGACATGATAGTCCGACGAAGGTTATGATCATCGTAAACTCCAGGTCTTGATATCGGCTGGAGCCGTGCGTCCAGAGTAGACCCGACTGATGTGAACAGAATACTTGCGTCTACCACTGCTAGTTTGATATGGGCAGAAATGAATAATGTAAGCAGCATCCGCGTGTCCACCAAAAAGGCAATACGCATCACCCTAAGCCACGCGCATGCATCCATGAAATCTTAACGCATGTGTCAAGTAGACTGAAGTGAAAGAAGTGCACGCATGCGTCTACCAAACCTGCTAATTTCTAGGAGAAAATGGTGACTTGCAAGAGACACATGCTACTAATGTCAGGACTTATCAACACGAGCAGAAGGCGTTCTCCTGACCAACACGAGCAACACTCAGCCGTCTGACATGAGCTTATAGGCTGCAGACGCGCCCGACAACAATGCGTTCGTCCGCATTCGTTGAGGTGACCCAAACACCCTCCCCAACCCATGCGTCTGGTGGAAACTTGACTGGAAGAGGATAGATGCATTTACATTTCATATTCAAGTTTTGTGACGCATTTCCTTTTTTTTTTTTTTTGTAGATTCCTGATGATGCCTCTGTGAAGGCGAAAGCTTGATAGAAATAAAATGGATGATTTTGGACAACTGGTGTTTGAGCACGCACCTAGTGGTTGAATGATATTAATAACTAAATATGCTGTCGCATTCGATTCCGTGTGCATATATATATATATATATATATATATATATATATATATATATATATATATATATATATATATTTTTTTTTT
>JAYMFT010073344.1:0-14512 GCA_038088735.1 Panulirus argus
CATATATGTGCATGTATGTATACATGTGTGTATGTGGGGGGATGGTTCTTTCTTCGTCTGTTTCCTGGCGCTACCTCGCTGACGCGAGAAACAGTGATCGAGTATAATGAAAAAATATATATATATATATATATCTATCTTTATATATATTATACTTGATTGCTGTTTCCTGCATCAGCAAGGTAGTGCCAGGAAACAGACTTACTTTCTGCCCCAAGAGTCCATTTATCCTATTGAGGCTCCCGTAGCAATCAGATAGCCAGACACATCCAGTGGTTGCGACCAAAGGTTGTAAAGTGTAGAGGATTTGTGCGTGCATCTATATGTGAAGAGTGCAGGGTAACTGAGTAGCAAGTGCTTGATATCTGTATTGCAGTAGCTGCCTCATGGACAATGAACAACACAAAATGCACACTCTCACTCTTCACAAACGAACCATTTTACTCCATGGAGTCCCAGTGACAACCTAAACATCTTGCAACTCAATGTCAATAGCATCAGAAACAAACACACAAAAATACTCAACCAACTTGGAGAACACAAAATCCACACAGCCCTCATCCAAGAAAGCAGACTAATATCTAGATCTAGCCTCCCACCTTTCTACGACTACAAAACCATAAAAAACAACAAACAGCAAAGACATGGAGGAGGACTCGTAACACTCATCCACCAAACTGCAACTTTCTACAACACCACTGGCACCTTAGAAAAAGTCACAGATATTGACAACACCCTAGAAATACAATCCACAAAAATGAAGCTTCTAAGAACCAACCACAACGCAATCTACCCCTTCGTACCTCTCCCTTCCATATGTCTCCCATGATATACTCCCCAGCAGCTAAATCTTAACGCAATACCCAATCTCCATCTCTATGGTGATTTCAGTGCCCACCAATCAACTTTTTATTTTTGATGCTGAAGGCTCCAGTCATGGACAAAGGTCCACATCAAGGCTGGGCCTTAACTGAAATAGAGAGAGAATTATGAAGTAGAAAAAGAAAAGACAAGGGAAAGTATCTACAAATTTTTGAGGACATGAAAGACCTGTCATTTGATTTGTGCCAGGTCATAGGTACTGGGAAAGAAGTGAAAAAGTAGAGAGTTCCTAAGCTTTGATGAGTAGGGAAAGAAGCAGGTATCAAAATGGCCCACTCTTGAGTTGCTGATGGCCACACAATAATCATGCGATGCAGCAGCTTGTCAAGTATTGCATGGTCTAGTTAGTGTTGGGGTCACACAAGCAGCCAGCTCTTGGGAGCAAAAACTAACTTAATACCTAGAGAAGAAGTAAAGTAAACCAACATTGCAGCATAGGGCAAGGGGGTCAAGTTTGGAAGTTAGCCTGGGACAGTTTATAAGTCGGACTGCTTTCGACAACTCTGTCAAGTAAGGATACAGAACTAAAACCACTCTAAATGTGAGAGCAGTACTCCATACTAGGACAAATAAATCCCTTGTACAGATGGAGCAACTGTTCAGAAGAGAAGTAGTTTCGACATCTAAACGGGACACCTAGTTTCTTAGAAGCAGACTTTCCATGAAAGAGTGGATGTTACAATAATACCAACTATGTTTATTGAGTCAAGAGGTGGAATTACAGAACCGTCAAAGGAGAAACGAGAGATGTGACGAGTTTTCCAGAGAGAGATGAGTAGAAATTGGGTCTTGGAGGTATTAAATTTAACAAGATTTTGTGTACCCCACTGAGATATCCTGTCCAAGTTTGAATTTATTTAGGAAGCTGTGTCAAGATGAGATGCTGATCTAGTGAGTGATGAGGGAGCAGAATTGAAGGATGTGGATGAATGCAGTATTGAGTTGTCAGCATATGAGTGCATTGGATTATTTGAAAAAAGGAGAAAAAGTGTAGGGGACAGGACAGAACCTTGAGGGACACTGCTGTTGATGGATAAAAGTGGGGAGACTGATCCATCAACTACCACATAGATATATTGGCCAGAGAGGAAGCTAGATATGAAGGAGCAAAGTGAGGGAGGGAAGCTTAAAGATGAGACCTCAATGCCACACCCTGTCATAAGCCTTAGATGTATATGTCAAGGGTAACTACGCAGGACTCCCCAAAATCTTTTAGTGATGATGACCAGACATTAATAAGAGAGAAAAGAATAACACTAGTGGATCTCGCCCTATGGAAGCTATAGTGGTGATCACAGAGAAGACTGTGATTTTTGAGGTGTTTAAGGATATGGGACTTGAGGATGGGTTCAAAGACTTTGGAAATGGTAGATGTCAAAGCAATAGGATGATAGTTAGAGGGGTTAGAACGGTCACTTTCTTAGGGAGAGGATGTATCAATATGTGTTCCCAAGGAGAAGGAGAGGTTTTGGTTTTTAAGCAGTGATGAAACAGACAAGCAAACACAGGTACAAGTTCAGAGGCACACTCTTTCAGTACATGGGGATGGATGCCTTCAGGACCATAAGCCTTGCTTGTGTCCAGAGAAAGAATTGCTTTTCGGACAGTCCGAAAAGAGATTACAGGAAGAGGCATAGAATTAGCAAGAGGAGCAACAGGGGATGAAAGAATGGTAGAGTCATCCAAGGTGGAGTTAGAGGAGAAATGGGAACCAAAGAGAACTGCTCTTTCAATGGGAGATACAGCTATAGTACCATCAGAATGGAAAAGTGAAAGAAATGCAGAGCAACAGAAGTTGTTAGAGATACTCTTACCTAAAGACCAAGAAGACCCATCAGTGGATGACGATGAGAGGTTATTGCACTTCCTTTGAATAAAGGAACGCTTTGCATCATGGATTACATGCTTGCAGCAATTGCAAGCAGTGATAAAAGGAGAGTTTTTCTAAGTCCGATATGCCTGATCCCTTCGATGAATGGCTTCAGAAAAGAAACAATTAGACTGTGGATTGGATGAAGTCACTTTGGAGGAAGAGGAGATAAATGCTTCCATTCTTGTAAGAATAACCTCTGCTATGCATTTGGCGGAGACAGAAGCATCACCACATAAGAGACAGTAATTTACCAATGGAAAGTTGCTAAAGAAGTTAATAGAATAGACACATTTATGAGGGTGTGATCAAGATGAACCAATTGGGAGCGAGATTGTGTATATACAGCGGGATGGACTACAGGTGAAAAACAAATCCAGTAGATTTGAAGAGTGGTCAACTGAGGTCAAATATGTGGGTAGGGTGGGAGATAATTTGCTCTAAGTCTTTGAGAATGGCAAAAATGAGGGCTTCAAGCCCTCCACTATCCGTATGGGAGGAATTCAGCCATTCTCTATGGTGAACGTTGAAATTCCTGAGGTAGACGATCTCGGATTACAGGGGAGAGGATGTTAAAGTCTCATGGCGAGAGTTTAGATAGTCAAAGAAAGATATAAAATTTATTGAACTTGGAGAGCAATAAGCGAAACAGAGGAAAAGTGTGGTAGTAGGGAGACAGACCCTGAGCCACATAACATCAAAGTTTGGAGACTCATGGTCCTTGAGGCATGCAACAGGTGTGTTTCTGCTGGAATAAGCACAAACACTACAACTGAACTGTAATCTTGAGTGGAGGTTATAGTTAGATATGAAAAAGGGACTAATGAGAACATCTTTAAACAACTGTGTCTCAGGCAGAAGTATGATATTATGGTAAGTACTAAACAGATGATCTTCTGAGGAGAGGTTACCAGAGAGACAATGAATGTTGGTATAATGAATAGATAAAAGGAAGATCTCACAGAGAGGGAAAGGCCATTGGAGGGACCGTTACTACTACTGCCAGAGCCCTCCCTCTCACTGTCAGTAGAGTCAAGCAGAAACCCGGAGATTCTTAGCACTACATGATGCCGAGGACTAGGTGTTTCAACACTCACATCCATGCCCCCCGAGGTGAACTACTAACAAACCAAGCACAACCTGTCAATATCCTCAACCTAAACAACCATGCTACATGAACTTGCCTATCCTGAGACCACTCCATCTGGCCCATCTAAACCACGTAACCATTAATAAGACTTGCACTTTCTACAGGAAAGCAGACTGGCCAGTCTGCACACAGTGCACAGAAACAAAGCTCTAAAACTTCAGTATGAGTAATATCCCATCAATAGATCATGCAGTCTCAAACTTTATCAACATCTCTAAGCCAGCAAACAGCAAATACCACAGGACATAGAGAGAAATATGAAGTAAATTCTCCTAAAAATTCACACTCCTCATAAAGCAACTCACCATTAATAGAAGTCAGAGAACAAACCTAAATTCTAATCACTATAAGGCACACTGACAATTGGCACTCCTTCCTCAGTGCAATGAACCAAGAGACTCACATAAATTAACTCTGGCACACAGTAAAGATTAAAGAAGATCCACTCTTTCCAACCCCTACTCAGGAGGTACTCCTTACCAATCCAATGAAATCCTTTTCCCTGAAGACAAAAACATACTCAAGAGACACTATTCAAAAATCAGCCACAAACCAACTTCCCATTTAAACAGGAAAGCATGAAAAATCTATACAAAATCCACCCAGGGACAACTGCTCACCCAATCTACATTCACAGTTATCCAAGCAATATAATTAAAACCTTAACTGACTGACAGAAGCAGCCCCATATAACATGTATACCCCTCAGTAAAACTTCATAAAAAAAACTAAGATTTTCCATGCCATGTAAAAAATAAATTTTTCTAAAACACATAATACATCAGACAATATGATGGATCTGTACTCACATGTGTGACGAGGCTCACAGATGAATATTTTTTCAGGCAAGTTAAGGTTGTTGCCATGGCCAACTCTGCCAGCTGTATGATGTATCCCTTGCCATATGGCGCAATATGTACGCACTTACATTACTACACCATTGTTATACTTTCCTTGCACTCATACAGACATGCAATTTCTCCACACAACAATGGTACTTCTTATTGTAAATGATTGATGTTTTGGTATTTACCACATATGTACATATATTTACATATTTACACACTATACCCATCTATTTTCAGTAACTGCTTTTCATATGGTACAACTTAATACATGGATTCTGAGATACCTAATTCCTATCACAATTGATACGAGTCTTTTTTCAGAATATATCATATGTACATAATCACTTTCTACATTACAAAACACAAAAATATCTCATGTGATGAACCTCGACTGCCTGCTGCTTGGATATTTTAACTGTTTCCTTCACAAAACAGTAATATCATAATACTGATTTGTTTCAGTCACTATCATGCCCATCAAATCACTAATGAAGTCCAGCTCCTGAGAATTCTTGGTGAGAGAAAAAACACCAGTGATACATGAATTACCTCTAACAAAATAATTTGTGTTAGAGTGAAATTGGCAACGTTTGTCCATGCCCTTGATAAAAATGGCAGATGTGACAAAGTTCCTCCCTCCTCTCAGTGGGACCAGGATCATCTTCACCCTCACTGCAGGCAATATCACGCAATTCTTCCTCTTGCCTTCATTCTGCCACTTCTTTTTGAAACATCCACTTGATTCATTATCACTCACCCCTAAAATGTCCTAGTTAAGTATATCTAACAAGTCCATGTAATAATTCAAGTTTTTTAAATGGCTCACACTTGGTGAAGTTATTATATCAAATGATTCAGTACTGCGATGACTGCCAGTTACTTGAGTGGAAAAAGTATGATTTAATGTATGGAAATATATTCTGAAATACCAGTAAGTGAAGTCTGAATAATTAACAACCCAATGGCTGCATGTAGGCTTTTTATAGGATATTAGTAGTCAACTCCCATAGGCAGAGTGTTCCATACATGGGATATCAACGGGCAATGGGTTAAAGAGTTCTCTTTCTATACGACCTGATACCATATCAAACTTTCACATATAACACTTTGGGCCATTTGCAATCCCAGCACTTAAAAGATATCTTCAACCACTCGAAGTAACAAAACAAAATCCCTAATATCTGGAAACTTCCTAACAAAATGCTAATCTCAAAATCCTCTAAACCACCAAATTTCCTCTCCTCTTAGGGTCTTATATGGCTTCTATCCTTAGTATCCAAAATGTGAAAAAATGAACCACAAAAGAATTAAACAAAACATTCCACTCTCACCCACACAGCATGGACTCATGTTTAAACAATCTACTCCCATTCTAAACAGTGAACTCACTCAACATATCCTAAGTGACTTCAACAACCACAGCCCCTATTCTGCACAGCAGTAGTGACATTACACATCAACAAAGTATTCAACACTGCCCTCTAATGTCCTCACACTAAAGATAATTGAAATTATCCTCCATAAAAATGACAATAAGCGGCTGGCCAACTTCAATGCCAGCCACCATTCCAATGTTATTAAATATTTCACTTCTAAATCACAAAAATTCTACAATGGAGTTCCCCAAGGAGCAGTTCTTTCTCTTTAATCTCTTCTCACACGACCTTCCCCTAAGAGCAGTTCTTTCTCTTCAATCTCTTCCTACACGACCTTCCATTACCTTAATCATACCATAATACACAGGTCCTTTAGCATGCACACAACCTCACATTCACATCACAATACCCTGACACCACAATAACAACAACATGCAGCACTGCATTCCAAAACTAAAACAATGTCTCACCATGAACAGAATTTCTGCACCTCCACAGAAGTCTTCAATCACTCTTTCAAACCAAGCCAGACATGATATCCAGCTCATGCCCTCCAGTTGTCTTAGAACGAGCAATCCCACAGAACAAAACATCAACTAATCTAGGCATTACATATGGCACATATAACAATATCTCCCCATACCAATAAAATCACCACATAACGCACAAACTAAATTGCCCTCAGCACCAGATTTGAACATGAAAAAGAATCCCTAAACATCCTCTACAAACAATTGATCTGCTCCATACTGAGTATAGCAAAGCTTAAAACCACACAAAAATAGTGCACTCAAACCAATCACTGGTTGCCTAGGAACCCCAAACACTCAACATCTTCACAATTAAGCAAAGTTCCTCCCAGTAAAGTCCTACCTCAACATGTTCAGCACTCAATTCTATGCAGTAGCTCGAAACCTCTCATTTTACTCATACTCTATTACTAATGACCAAACTCCAATAAGATGTAAAAAGCTTAACTCTGCCTCACACTTTGATAACTTCTACTCACAAATCCCCCTATAAATGAGACACTGACTAAAGACAAATACTGGAGTTACCCAACAAGCACTGAATAAGTGACCTCCCAATTCAGTCTTAAAATCCAGCCCACCAGATGTACACCCATCAGAATACAGACTCCCAAGAAAAACACGAGTCACAATTTCACTTATGCTATGGACATCATTCATCACAACAACACTACAAACTTCTTTTCAACATATTCCAAATCCCTTCAAGCCTACAGTGAGATTACCATAAAAAATGACACTGAGCATTTACAACACAATTTCCCTGTACTGTCTGCACTTAGCAGCACAAACAACATTACAATATTCTATGACCTGTGGTCCTGACCAGTGAATGTGGCCAGCTTCCTGAGTGCTGCAGGAGCCTCATAAAGAGTGAAGGGAATACTGGTGAAAGAAGTACGCAAGTATACATTTATCTATAACTACTCCAGGACCAATTTCCGTGAGTGTCCCTGTTTTACCCAGACATTTCTAAAGGCCCGTGCAACCCAAGGCTGCTCTACTTTTGGTAGCAGGGAAATGCATACTCCTTTTGAGTATGATACAGCCTCCTCAAAGATGACTTTTCACTTGCAGTGTAACCTCAAGCAGGCAGAGTCCACTAACACCAGTAAGTACACACACACACAATATGATATGATATGGGTAGGAAGAAGGTGGTGAAAATGAGTGAGCTTGTAAAAGAGGTTTTGTGAAGATACCAGCAGAGACTGAGTCCAGAATGGCAAAAGGTGACAGTATGTAAGGCTAGGGCAGTGGGCATGGAATGGAAGGTATTTAGGGAAACACTGCTTGCAAGTGGGAAAGAAGGGTGTGGCATGTAGAGGGAGGTGGACAGGCTGAGAAAGAATAGCAAGTGTTGAGATGAGGAAGCTATGTTGCTAGTAAAAGGGAAAAGAGAGGTGTATGGGTGTTGTTTGCTGAGAAAGAGTGCAAGTGATTAGGAAATGCATAACAGAAAGCAGCAGGTCAAAAGGAAGGTGCAGGGACTGAAAAAGAGGGTAATTGAGACTTGGAGTAAGAAAGTATCAGCAAAATTCAGGGAGGATATGTTTTTTCTTTTTTTGTTGAAGGCTCCAGTCATGGACAAAAGTCCACATCAAGGCCACGCATTAACTGAAATATAGAGAATTATGAAATGGAAAAAGAAAAGATGGGAAAGCATTTACGAATCTTTGAGAAAGTGAAAGACCTGTCTTTTGAAATGTGCCAGATTATGGATATTAGGAAAAAAATGAGAAGGTAGTGAGTTCCAAAGCTTTGACCAGTAAGGAAAAATGCAGGTATCAAAATGACCCACCCTTGAGTTGCTAATGGCCACACAGTAATTATGTGATGCAGCAGTCTGCCAAGTATCGCATGGTCTTGCTAGTGGGGCACACAAGCAGCCAGCTCTCAGGAGCAAAAACCAAAGTAATACCTATAGAAGAGGGAAAGTGAACCAACACTGTGGCTTAGGGCAAGGGTGTCAAGTTTGGAAGTTAGCCTAAGACAGTGAGTCGGATCGCTTTCGACTCAACTCTGTTGAGTAAAGATACAGAGCTAGAACCATCCCAAATATGAGAGCAGTACTCCATACAAGGATGAATCAATCCCTTGTATAAACGGAGCAAGTGTCCAGAAGAGTAGTAGTTTTGACATCTAAGAAAATGTTTTAGGAGGAGGTTGATAGTGTGAGAAAAACAAAAGAACAAGTGGGAACATCAATGAAAGGGGCAAATAGGGGAGTGGTAACAGGCAGAAATAAGGTGAAGATGAGTTGGAGAAAGTATTCTTATAGACTGTTGAATAAGTTTGGTAAGAGGATGGCTGTAGTCGGATATTTTGGACACTGAGGTATGCGAGGTATGTCATGGCAAGGGTTTGATAAAAAGTGAAGAGGGGGTGAAAGCCTTGTGAAAGATAAAGTGCAGCAGAGTAGCTAAAGTGGAAGGGATTACAGTTGAATTTCTTAAGAGAGTGATCATGCTGTTGACTGGCAAGCTAGGATTTTCAGTGCATGCATGACTCAATGTAAGATGCCCGAAGACTGGCAGAATTCCTGTAGTGTCATTATATAAAGGCAAGGGGTACAAAATTGTCAGTTCAAATTACAGAATTTTAAGTTTGTTGGGTATTATGTAGGGAGGAGTGGTGATTTGGCACGTGGTGGAATGCACAGCGTTTCAGATTCATGAAGAACAATGTGGCTTCAGGAGTGATAGAGGATGTGTGGATCAGGTGTGTGCTTTCAAGAAAGTGTGAGATAAATACTAAAGAGAAACAGGGAATTGTATGTGGCACTTATGGATATGCAGAAAGCATATGATAGGGCTGATAGAAATGTTCTGGAGAATGTGTTATGAACATATGGATGAGGAAGAAAGCTGCCTAAAGCAGTGAAGAGTTTTTCTCTAGAGAGTACGGCATGTATGCAAGATGGAAAAGGGGAGAATGAGTTGTTCCAGGTAAAGGTGGGTCTGCAGTTGGGGTGTGTAATGTTCCCATGGCTGTTTATTTTGTTTCTGGGTATGCTGGTAAGGGAGGTGAATGCAAGGGTCTTACAGAGAGGAGCAGGTATGCATTATGATGGGGGTGAGGGGCCCTGGGAGACAAGTCAGTTATTTGCTGATGGTACGGCACTGATGTTAAATTCAAATGAGGCACTGGAAAAGCTGGTGTATGAATTTGGGAGACTAAGGAGAATGTTTGTCATAGTCCTCGACATCTCCAAAGCATATGGCAGGGTCTGGCATGAAGTCTTCACTTTCTAAACTCCCTTCCTTTGGTTTCAATGCTCCCCTCAGTTCTCTACAGCACAGTTTCTTCTCTGGCCTTTCCACTACAGCAGAATTCGATGGAAAGACTGACAGTTTCTCACTATATCACAATCTAAGAGCCATTCACATCCCTCTGGTTGACTTACATTTCTCCCTATATCTCAATCTAAGAGCCATTCACTTCCCTCTATTCTATTTCAAAACACCACATTACACCTCCTAAAAACAAACATGTTGGACATAACCATATCCTCCCTTTAATCCTTTAAAGCCCACATAATCAACATCACAATGTCTGCTTCCCAAAAGTTGGGAGTGTTGTACAGATGCCATAATAATTTTTCTTGAGAGCACATGTTTTGCATCCAGAGGTTTTATTTGCCAAAATATGGAATACTGCTTACACATCAGGAGTGGCTCATCCTCTACTTCTCTATTAACTGGCAGGGAATAAAAAGCCTTCTCCTCATTAATTCTTCAAGCATCACCTCTCTTCAACCTCCCCTTTCCATCTGCCATGACGATGCTGCTCTCTCTCTCTCTCTGTAGGTACTATTTTGGCTATGGTTCTTCTGAGATGCCGAGATGTCTATATATGTCCCCATCCCAAGGACTGGACACATGGTACCTGTTTGGCTGCTGCTTCCCATGGTTTGTGTGTGGAGGCTGGCATATTGAGGCCTTGGCTATGATTTCTTCCATTGAACAGCTAATCTGTGGAATTCTCTTTCTTTTTTTGTTTTTCCTTCTTCATATAATCTTTCTTCCTTTAAGAATCAGGTGTACAAGCACCAGTGGAACCCTGATTAATTTTGATCTTTTTCATTTACGTTTTTGTTTGATCTATATGATTTCCATTATGGCAACTTTTGCTTATGCCATGTTAGTAAAAAAAAAAAGATCAGAAACAGAAGGAACAACAGGGAAACCGAACTGATGAGGAAAGGAAGAAGTGGAAAAGTTTTCGAGTATTTGGGGGTCTACTATGCAACACGGTGTAAGATGAGTAAAGGAGAGAGTGCATTGGATAGATGTGGTACATACAGACAATGTTCTGTCAGTGGACTGAGCCAGGGCATATGAAGTGGCACGGGCATACCATGGAAAGGTCTTTGGGGCCTAGTTGTGAAAAACAGGCTGTGTTTTCAATGCATTATAAATGACAGCTTGAGAGTGAATGTGAGATAATGAGGTTATTTTCTTCATCTGTTCCTGTTGTTACCTCACTAATGTGATGAAAAATCAATTATATATATTTAATATACAGTTATCCTTCAATTTAACAGACTAATAGGGGAGAGGGGTTGTCTGTTAATGCTGAAAGTCCGTTAAATCTAATGTAACC
Source organism: Panulirus argus (assembly GCA_038088735.1). Lineage (NCBI taxonomy): Eukaryota > Metazoa > Arthropoda > Malacostraca > Decapoda > Palinuridae > Panulirus > Panulirus argus. Next base: position 11,262 of record JAYMFT010073344.1, read on the forward strand.
ATTTCTTGATACAAATTACAGCAATATAAATATAATATACAATTCACATGTGGGAAAATATGAAATAGTGTGTTCCCTCCACTTCTGACATATATATCCCCTTTGTCAACCTTTTCTCACTCAGTCTCTCCATATGTCTAAACCATTTCAGCACACCCTTTCTTTTTATTCTTCCACCTCTATGTTGCCCCTTCATTACTTACTTAATCATACCATCTCACACCACATATTGTCATCAAACATTTAATTTGCAACACATCCACCCTCCTCTGCACATCCTTATCTATAGTGCATGCCTCACATCCATACAACTTTGTCAGTCATTCTATATCCCTAACATGCATTTCCTTCGAGACCTTCCTCCAAGTGAATGGACATGGCAAAAGAGTTTACATTTATCCCTGTCTTTACATGCCTCCCTTGCGTACACCATTCCACACATTCTTCCCATTTCTTTACCTCCAATACTCTTCCACTTCATTTCCCATTCTCACACCAACTCCTTTAACTGTACTATCATACAATCTCCTTGTAAACTTACCCTCTTGCATTCTCTCTACTTGCTCAAACCATGTAAAAGTATTACATTTCAAACACTTTGCCGCTCTAAAATTTATTCCCTTTGCATTCACTGCCATATCAAATCACTCATATGCCCCCCATTTCTTTCTTCGGTCCATCTAGTTATACTACATGTTCCTCTCATAACTAATTTCCACAGCCCGGATTAATGATGTCTGCGACTCATCCCACATCCATGTTTCGTCTGCACAGGTCAGGGTCGGAAGGACTAAGCTGTAACTTGATGTTTTCTTTACTTCCATCCTTTCTCCCATATATATACATATATATTTCTTTTCATACTTGATCACCATTTTCCAAATCAGTGAGGTATTGCCAGGAGCAGATATAGAAAGGCCGCATTCACTCACATCCATTCTCTAACTGTAAAGTGCAACGCATCAAAATCACAGCTCCCTATCCACAATCAGGCCCCACAGACTTTTCCACGATTCACCTTGGCCACTTCACATGCCTTGATTCAGTCCACTTAAAGTACATCAACCCCTGCATACCACATTGTTCCAATTCACTATCCTGTGTACATCTTTCAAACTCCTGCATGTTCTGGCCTGCATCACTCGAAGTCATTTTTACTCCATCCTTCCATCTCCAATATGGTCTCCTCCTTCTCCTTATCCCTCCACTTCTCACACACATAACTTCTTTGTTAAACTCTCCATACATCCAGAACATTGCAGCACACCCTCTTCAGCTCTCTCAAGCACACTGTTTTTATTACCACATCTTTCTCTTACCCTTTTATTTCTCAATCTAACCACTTCATATCATACAGTTTTCAAACAATCCAACTTCTGCACATCCTCATCTATAGCCCATGCCTCACATCAATATAACATTGCTGAGACTACTATGCCTTCAAACAAACCCAATTTTGCCCTCCCAGACAACAACCTCTCATTCCACACATTCTTCAAAGCTCCCAAAACCTTCTCCCCCTCACCCAACCTATCTGTGTACGAGTGCCACATCCGCTCACATCCACTCTCTAGCTGTCGTGTGTAATGCACCCAAACCACAGCTCCCTATCCACAACCATGCCCCACAGACCTTTCCATGGTTTGTCCCAGATGCTTCACATGCCCTGGTTCAGTCCACTGACTGCACATCGACCCCTGTATACACATTGTTCCAATTCACTCTATCCCATGCACACCTTTCACGCTCCAGCAAGTTCAGGCCATAATCACTCAAAATCTTTTTCACTCCATCCTTCCATCTCTGATTATCTTTGTTCCTTCCATTTCAGACATATATATCCTCTGTCAACCTTTCCCCACTCATTCTCTCCATATGCACATTAACTTTATTTCATCTCGACTCTACTATACCTATTAACTTTACTTTTATTCACATTTACTCTCATCTTTCTTCTTTCAGACACCCTTCCAAACTCAGTCACCAACCAATCTCTGCAGTTTCACACTTGAATCTGCCATCAGTGTTGTATCATCAACAAATAACGACTGACTCACTTTCCAGGCTCTCTCATCTCCTTCAGACTGCATACTTGCCCCCTCTCTCTAAGACTCTTACATTTACTTCTTTCACCATTCCACTCCCTCTCTCCAAGACTCTTACATTTACTTCTCTCACCATTCCACTCATAAACAAAGTAAACATTTGTTTTATACCCAATACAAACTTCTCAATGTTTCAAGCAGCTTTCCTTCCACATTGTATTTTCTTAAGACCTTCCACAAGGAATCTTTATTAACCCTATCATATGCTTTCTCCAGATCCATAAATTCCATCTACAAACTCGTTCATTTCTCTAAGTATTTCTCACACACATTCTTCAAAGCAAACACATGATTCACACATCCTCTATCACTTCTGTCACTGTTCCTCCCCATTCTGATGCTCTGTGCATGCCTTCACTCTCTCAATCACTACCCTCCCATACGTCTTACTAGGTAGACTTATAAAACTTATACCTCTGTAGTTTGAAAACTCACCTTTATCCCCCTTGCCTTTATACAATGGCATTATACATGCAGTCTGCCAGTCCTCAGGCACCTCACTATGACGCAAACATATACTGACAATCCTAACTAACCTATCAACAACACAGTCACCCCCTTTCTTAATAAATTCAACAACAAAACCGTCCAATCAAGCCAACTAGCCACATTTCATCCTATATAAGGCTTTCACCATCTCTTCTCTCTTCACCAAACCACTATCCATAACACTCTCACTTCCCATTCCGCCCCGACCTAAACATCTATCATCTGCCACCCTATTATGCAACACATTCAACTGTCCTTCAAAATACTCACTCCATCATTACCTGTTACCATTTCCCCTTTTGCCCCTTTCATTGAGGTACCTATTTGTTCTCTTGTCCAAACTCTCATTTGGCCCTCTTTTTCAACCCCTATATCTTCTCATTGACCTCCTGCTGCTTTCTCTTATACATTCCCCAATCATTTGCACTCTGTCCCCTTTCTCTCTCACCTGCAACTTTACTTCTTCATCTCACCACTCTGCATGTCGTAAAAGGCGACTAAAAGGGGAGAGAGCAAGGGGGGCTGGAAATCCTTCCCTCCTGTTTTTTTTACTTTTCCAAAAGAAGGAACAGAGAATGGGGCCAAGTGAGGAATTTCCCTCTAAGGCTCAATCCTCTGATCTTAACACTACCTCGCTACCTCTCAAGGTGTCACATA
>JAYMFT010073355.1:0-14512 GCA_038088735.1 Panulirus argus
CTCAGCTTCTCCTCTCCTTTTTTTTTATCACAGAGTGCGCCGTTGTCATTATGTGTGACGAAGTAAATGTGTGTGTGTGTGTGTGTGTGTGTGTGTGTGTGTGTGTGTGTGTGTGGGTGTGTGTGTGTGTGGGCGTGGTAATTAGGGACAAACACTGAGCGTGGTGTGCGTGAGTGACGCGTATCGCTGGGCGTTTGAAAGTGGGGTTCTCCTGTGGTGGACGTGTGTGAGTGTGGTTTGCGAGTGTGGTGTCGAGGTTTGGCGTTTAAGTATTGTGCGTAAGCGTAGCATTTAGGAAAGATATGTTAGTGTGATGAGCAGGTCTGCTGTGTGAGTGTGGTGTGCCATTAAGGAGTGTAGGAAGTCAGTGTGGGCATTTTGTGTGGACGTGGTGTGCTGGTATTTTGAGTGGTTGTCATGTGTGGGCATTTTATGTGGGCATGTCTATTGTATTTAGCCGGATTATGTATTCATTACTCTAAGAGACTCTGGCCTGGACAAGAAATAGCATCACGATGCAAAGTGTGATAAGAATTAGAAAGCTTCTCTAATTCGCTCGTTCTTTTACCCAAATGAAATTCTATTTTAAAGATATCTATTAGCGTTCGACAGAGGGAGTTAATACCTTCTGGAGGTTCGTGTCCTTAATATCCACTGGAAAATCCGATGCATCAAATGTGTCATCTCAACAAGTTACTTCGATAATTCACTTACCAATTAGCTGTAAGTAGTCCTTTTTTGACTGGCTAATTATACGAAATGTTCAGTAAAATATTCTTTCATTTGACAGAGACTTGAAGAACGAATAAGAGGATTACTAGAGAGATACGAACCTGGGGGTACTTCTTGCCATCTTGTACCTTTAGGTAATGCTACCAGCCAAGGGGGCCATAATATCACAATTTCACTTTTATCAGAAATAGGAAAGTCTCCGGCTAATGTTCCCAAGGCAGCCACTCTGACAACAGTTTCCACAAATACTTAATCAGCTTGATTCTGTTAAGCTGAAACGCATAAAAGATTGCTTCCAACAGGGGTATAAACGCCCTAAGCTGATTTCCCTAAAGCCGGGACTTCTCTGGGTTAATTTTCCCCAAAGTAAAATCATCTTGGCCGAAATTTCCCCCAGAAGACACATTTGTTGTGCCTGTACTTCCCATTCGTCCTTGACTTGAATTTTGTACAAGATTATTTTCTGAAGTATTACTGCAGGAGGTTCCTGAGTTAGAAGTGTGAGTATGTATGTTAGATTAACATTAAAACACACATACACACACACACACACACACACACACACACACACACACACACACACAACAATTACCTGTATGTGGAGTAAATATGTCAAGAATATTCATTTCATTTCACTTAATGACTCTTAAGTTAGTAAGCAAAGCCATAAGTTCAAATGAAACTGCGTCCAAGTTTTAGTGAAGTTTATAAAGTATGACTTACCTGCAAAATAACCGATGGACTTGGCAAGTTAGTGGCAAAAGTTTAGCTTTATCACAGACGCGCGTGGCACAGCGACCAGTATTTGTGATAATATAGTCTTTGCTTTTTCCTTTAATATCATTATTTCTTTGTTTTTCAGTTGCTTATTCTAGTTTTTATCATATTCTTGTTTTATTTCGGGTTTGTGTTTATTCGGAACGACCACCATCTCATAATCGGATTCCAGTTGTCGATTTCTCAGCATTGATGTAAGTCTTTATAATCACTATCAATGTGAGGAAAAAACTCGCATAGTGAACCACGTATACAGACCATCACTGTTATCGTATATATAATTGATAGCCTGTAGTGGGAAGCGAAACTCACACTCTCATAACATATATATAGACCATAACTGTTATCATGCCTATCATCAATAGGCTGCCACCATTTAAGTTATGGTAGCAGAGTTGGTTCGAACTCCTTTATGTGGATAAAAGCTATTTGTTCAGCATACATTACACAGTATATGGTCTCAACACTTAAAAATATGCCATGGGAAAACTGAAGTACTTTTCACTTACCTCTTCATGGGCAGTGTAGCCTAGTCCAGCCTAAAGTGTAGCCTAGTCAGTGGGTGCTCAGTTAACTGGTCATATATTTGTACTATGCAATTCGAACAGTGATCAGAGAGCCAAAGCTAATACTCTCTTCTCCATTCGAGTCCTAATGACTGAATCGAGCAATTCCATTACGAGGTTGAATCTTCGACTTATCCACCAGAGATTGACTCCGACTGGCGTCATCTCTCGCAGTTAGAAATAGCGCATCTGAGAGAAAGTGTGTCGACAAAAGGCTTAAGGACCCCATTTTCACAGATATCCCCTTAATCTCTACATGGAACACGCCATCACTGCACTTCCCTACCTCTCCTTTGAGCCGACAGAAACGCCAACTGATACGCGCTATGTCTTATCATAAGGAGGCCAAAGACAACCGACTAAGAACATCAAATGCAAAGAGGGAGTTAATTAAGAGCCTTCCACGTTACATCACGCCAGCTTGGGAGTACTTGCAGAGGCAGAGATATCTGTCTTGGCCATTAACAGCAAAGTAGAAGCTTATCCAGGAGTTATGGCCGCATCTTCTGGCGTCTGCAGCATTACTCACACCCCGAGACAATGTACTAAGTCAGGATACCAGCACTTAGAACGAGGGGATTACCCTTCTTAGGTGCTCGTTAGTATGTGTTGGGATGAATTACCTCTGAAAGCTTGATGGGTGAGGAATATTCTCCTTCTTGAACGAACGGCGCCTTGTCATCGACCTAAGTCATAATGTATCGTCTAAGACTGGATTAAAGTAATTCCTTAATGAGTACGTTCACTCTGTTGCGTCTTGTATTTTAGAGCTTTCTCTTTTTTTCGTCAATTTCTTATTAATTTCGAATCCAAAATATATAAATGGAGAGAGAGTGAAACTTGACTGGAATCTTGTTTGTGTGTGTGTGTGTGTGTGTGTGTGTGTTTTACTGGCTATTTATTTACACCATAAAGACCAAAATGGCTGCATTATGTGTCTGAGTATGATACATAGAACCGAAACAAGCTTTTTAGCACTTTCCACTTTCTCGCAAACGCAGTATTTCAACCATCAACAACCACTTCCCACACAGCCAATTGCCAGACAGCAAAATGAGAAACCTCATACATTACTGGAAATTGCTGTAATCTTATGAGTGATGATATAACAATACAAATTCATCTATTCCTCATGCTTCAATCGCCTCACGTCTGACTCCCTTCACTATGAAGTGCTTAGGTACTGACAGCCAACCACCTCTTATCGTCAGCTTTCAGTCTCACCCACACTGAGTTTTTGAACTCATTTCTTCACGCTCTTGAACCTATTCCTACATATTCCAACTGTTCACTTTGCGATGATGATAGCAGAAAGGGGCACATCTCCTAAGCATTAGCTGCTGATTTGTGCTCGAGGCATCTTCATAGAACCGGAGTTTGGCGAACTTCCTTCAAAAGTTTTGCGGAAAATTCTGTGATAACAACTTACAAGAAAAACTTATGCAAGCCCAGTAACTCATAATTTACACAATGGAGCTCTTTTGTCTTGATCAGCGGTTAATGGAAGCCACAAAAGTGCTTACAAAGCTGCGATATTTTGCTTATAAAGAGAATGGGAAAGAATGGATGGAGGAGAATGGGGTTCCAGAAAACAGTACGTGTTGTTTACAAGGTTCGATAATGATGTGAGAGCTAGAGAGAGAGAGAGAGACAAGGGACGGCCGGCAAGCAAGGGTGAGGGGAAGATAGATGCAGCGGACGAGGAACAACCTTCAGTACCTTCCTGGTCGTCTCATTGTCTTGCGCAGTCTGATTGGCGCGAGAGGTCGTCTTGAGAAGGCATTAAGTGCCGGTTGCAACTTCGTACTCAGGCAACTTTGCCCTTTAAGGGATCAAGACAGTTCGTTTTTTTTTTTTTACTTTTGATCCCAGTTATGTCATCAGTTTCATGACGAGGAGAGAGAGGGTAGTTCAAAGTCAGATGTAGAGAAAAGCAGAGAGAGAGAGAGAGAGAGAGAGAGAGAGATGTATCTATCTCAGAGCACAGCGTTCATATCTTCCCTAATCTATATTTCACATATCCTTAGATCATGCCGAAAACTTTGGAAAGTAATAGTGAAATATGGGATGAAGAATACCTTTCCACTTACCATTACCTTTAAATCACAAACTAAATTGGTATCCGGGTACCTCTCAAAACGCAATGAATAGGATGATCCATCGGTAAGTATACTACGTAAGCCATATATCCCGGTATTCTATAAGGGACATAACTCTTAATCAAACTACTAAAGTTGGTGAACAATCTGTTGGTAAGTTTGAGGTTTCTCTCAATCCCTTTGATAGCTAATAATCTTGCACAAATTTAAGGTGATGGCGTGTTTCAGGATCTTCGCGAGTGAGCGACGTCCTATTGGCTTTTTTTAAGAGAAACTCGAAAGCTCAGTGTTTTGCCATATCTTGCCTGCCTAAGAACTGAACATAAAAGCTTCCAAGTTCTCTATGATGAGAGGGACAAAAGAACGGATGCAATCCCAACACTGAGCTGTTGAGGAATCATTTGATGTGACAGTTATTTGATGGATATGGTTCAGTTTTTCATTTTACCTTCCTATTCTCAAAAGCTAAAACGTTTTAGTGAAATCTTAAGATGTTGCTCTATTGAGTAGGCTGACTGCAGCTCTTTCATCTGATTATTGTACCCATAATGCTGTACGTATGTTTATATTCTAGATTCCATGGCTTCTAGCAACTGAGGCAGCAAAGGCAGAATCCGTTATACCTACCACTTAAAAAGGCTCGAACCCATATAAGTCTCTTTCAATAGTTCAAAATGATTTTAAGACTTATACATAGTGTCCATAGCACTGGTTGTTTGTTTGGTTATTTAAACTCCATGCCCATCGGCTTCTAGGGTCATTGTGGCCATCTACATTGCGTTATAAACTCCGGCCGCAAAGACTTGAACACCTTCTTCAGAAGTTCGAATCGAACACCTTCTTCAGGAGTTCAAGATGATTCCAGGATGATTGACACTTTCATTTCATACATAGCCCCATGGCGACAGGATGGCTGTTGGTTGTTCGGTCATAACTGCTTTACGTCTTTATTGCCAGGTTAATTATGACAGACAAAGTCATTTTGATACTACCGTTCGAAAATACTCGAACATTTTTTTCAGTTGCTCAGTGTAATATTCAATACCATGTACGCTCTCATGATATACATGGACCTATCCATGCTGTTGACAGGTTGGATAATTAGTTAGGCCTTACGCCCATCCACTGCTAAGGTCATTTAGATAAGTCAAAGGACAAGTCATTACTTGAAAGATCTTTAATGACCTCTTCAGGTGTCAAGATAATGCTAAGAACACAGACACTCTCTTTGAACTAGGCCCACTCCAGGACGGCTGGCTGGTTGGTTTCTTGGGCTTCAGGCCTATCAACTGCCAGGGGTCGTTAGGCGTCGCCATGGTCAAGTTATAACCACCACCCGGAAAGTCGCCAACACCTTCGTCAGGTTTAAATGATGGTTATGACCACTCACATACTCTCAGTGTGTATATTGCCTCCCTGATACCATGATGTTGGTTTAACAACTTCTTCTGCTGTTGAGGATCACTCTAAGGCCACACAAACTCTCACTAGGTATGTGGCCCATGCTGCCATGATGTTGATTGACGTAGTTCACTTAAGACAGTCGTTCTGGTACGGCAATTTGAGCTCCTCCGTACGATCACCGAACCATGGGACTCACAATGCCTATTAAACAAACAAGACACTGTCGCAACTTTTAGAGTCATGGCTCTGAATTGTGGCTAAAGACGAAGAAAACATGAATGATAACGCTGCATTCTAAAAGCTTACGAGCAACTTTAAAAAAGTTCGCCACTTACACAGACGACTGAGCTGCTCTAAGCGTTCTGAGTCATTTAAAGTAAATTGTGTGTAGTAGGACAGGAAAATATGCAAGATAAATTGTGAACTGGGTTTAGTGGGAGAGAAAATATTGAGGACAAATTATTTCGTACCTAATTCATGGTGTGAACTACTGGTGTCAGAGCTAACTCTGCCCCATGTTACGGTCGGTGCCTATGCTCGTATGTCAAAACAAATGAGGTCACTGATATGATATATACAAGGCTGTAAATAGCGTTAAATCGTAAGCTTGTCGCAAGAAGATATAACGTTCTTGGTAAAATCTTCATATTAGCCTCCACTAATTCACAGGGTAAGACAAGCAAGCCTCTTAAGGAACTTCAAGTAAAATGATAAAAGAAAAATGTATATCCATTGTGTTGGATGAGAGACATAAATGTGGTGTTGATTATAGACTATCATCTTTTTGATAGACTAGATTTCTGATCTCTTAGATATAGACTACCACTTTGGTAGACTAGATTTCCTACCTCAATTACGGTCTTTAAGATGAGAGAGGTATGGGTAGGAAAGTGACGAGGAAAGATGAGAAACATTTTAAGATGACAGGAATAGATAAGGAAGGAAGAGAATGATAAAAAAAACGTGAACTGTAGATGAAGAAATACAGTGAGAGAAAAAATGGGTAACGTGAGAAGGAAAGAGGACACAGAGCTTGTGAGAAATAGGACAACAGAGAAGAACCAGTGGATGCTATAGAGTAAGGAGGATTAGAGAGGAATCAGCAGTTACAAGGGAGGCTTAGGGATTGGGAAGCAGGTTCAAGGGAGAACGTAAGCACGTCTCCCTATCATTTATAGCAACGTTTGTGCTATAATGTTATGTTTTGGTCTTAGGTTGTCTTATCCTTGCATCTTTAAAAGAACAGTTCTCTGTTAACGTTATTAAACTGGTTTGAAGAACGTAATGCTTGTGAACAGATCACTCTCATCTCTTCTTACTTTTTCTGTGGTGGACCAATTCTAAGGGCTCAACCCTTTCCCTGCAATTCTGCTCATGTAATTCAGATACCATCACATCTATCCTCCCGTGCTCCTCTTCTATTAATTCATCTTTTCTTTAACACGAGGGCTAAACAAGAGAAACATATGCTAGGATACGTAAGGGTCTGTTGCCAAAAGATTTGTGGATAAATTCCTGGTCCAAGAAAAGTGATCTTGCCATACTAATAACGCAAAGGAGCAAACAGTTATGACAAAAATATTGTAATGCCACCACTCCACCCAAAGCCTGCACCTCTGGTGAATCTTTTAAGATCTCTAAACATCAACGTTGCTTTAGAATATGAAAGAACGCAACAGAAGTAATCTTACAAAAGGAGAGACTTGTTTAGATAATGCTGAAGCTGGTACCATCACCGTCTTGCACCATCATATGCATTTCTCCTGGTACTATCACCATCTTGCACAGTCGCAGACACGTCTGACGGTACCATCACCATCCTGGACTATCAACTGACACCTTGAACGCCTTTCATGTCACCATTCCCCTCTGAACCATTGCAACGGACAGCGTCACCGAGACGTTCACGCACGCCAGGTCCTTCCTTGATCCCTCTCTTTATATGCAAATCCTGCAATATTGCAAGAACTGCCAGTAACGCGTCGACCCTGCAACAAACCCGCCGTAAAATGTTCTACCTTGGTGGATGGAGGGGGAGGAAAACCTCCTCTCCCAACACCGTCCAGTCGAGGCGTCCTAAGCATGTCCCTTTTTCTTTCCAGCTCTGTAATTGGGGAATATGATTCTAATGGTTCTTGCCGCTGGAGGCAGCAAAGCGAGTGACGAGGTGGATATGGCGCGATGTGGATGAAAGCTATGAATAACGTATAGCAAATACGCTACTATAAATCTAATATGTATTCTTATATCCATCGTTTTGCTCCTCTTTCCTGACTGCTTTTCCCGTGCTTCCAGAACGACTTCACACAACAGTCTCACCCCATTTCACCACCTCCATCACCGCTCCATCTATGTCCCCCAAACTTTTCGAAAATCTGCTCTACGTTAGAGAAAAATGAAAGAAAGAGAGAGAGAGATGAGAATTGAGTGAGTGTGAGAGATGGAGATGTGTTTGTTGATAGTTTTCCTGACCATGTCTCTGAAGGGCTGTAGCTACCCTCCTCTGTTGTGTGCTTGATGGAGAGAGAGAGAGAGAGAGAGAGAGAGAGAGAGAGAGAGAGAGAGAGAGAGAGAGAGAGAGAAGGAAGAAGGATGACGGCAGAGGAGGTGGGTGAGGAAGGAGGAAAGAGAGACGAATGGAAAGGGTGAGGGGAAGAAGCTGAGAAGCGGCTGAGCTCGTGAAAAGGGAGGAGCGATATAGAATGAGGAAGGAGAAGAAGGGATGAAGATTAATGATAAAGTTATACGAGGGGTCAAGGAAGAAAGGAAGAAAAGATGTAACAGGGAGAGAGAGGCGTAGTGGTCAAGGGTACGGCACAGGTTGGATGGCTTGGGTGCTTGTTTGGGTTTCAGGTATATCTCTTTAACAGCCAGGGGTCATTTAAGACCGTCCTCGTCAAGCTACAACCACTAAACTTCTTTCTCATATCCCACTGTCTGTAATACCTGATCGCATTAATTTAGTGAGACAACCTTGCACATATTCTTGAGTCATTTAATGAGTCATTCTGCTGATAACATATTCGAGAGTCATATGGTCCTCCGTGATGTAACAGTTAGCGTTCCTGACCCTGACATATTCACGGGCTGACCAGGGTCGAGCGTATAGGTTCGAATCCTAGTTGCTGCAATAGGCCCACAGTCAAACAGCTGCTCATCCACCCTTAGGGGCTGGTCGACAAAATGGGTACCTTGCTAAAGCCTTGAATAGGACTTCAGTTGCCCATGCCGTCTCAGCTAACACATATGTACATATGTATGACAGCTTTTCTATTCTTTTTGCCCAAGCCTCCAAGAAAAGCATGTAATCTATATACATCTAAACTTCATTCTGAATATCAAAAAGCAGATACATTATCAGCATTTCCTCCGACACGAAGATGAGTGTATGAAACCAAAATGTCTTTGTACCCTATACATACTTGCCATTACCTGACCCCTCTTATGAAACATCTTTCCCTTCATCACTTCCCTACTTCCATTTATCCTTCAGTATGCTCCTGTTTCCCCCTCATCTTACAGGGCTTTCCCATTTCCTATTTCCTCTTCAACACCCTCGCCTTACAGAACCTGACATAGTCATCTTCCTCCTGTCGGCGCTCCACGCCTGCTTCCATACCTTAAAGCAGTGATCGACATCCTTCCTCAATAGTTCTCAATATATTTTCTCTCCTCTTCTCCACACTTGACCTATCTCCTTTAATCCTATAGTTCCCCTCTGTCTTTCCCTCCTTCTCTCACTCCTTTCCAACTTCTTTCCACGTTTCTAAATCCATTCTACCAAAACGCATATATTTTTCCTCATTCTTCAGTTAGCCTCTCTCTCTTCAACACTTATTTTACTTCCATCCTGAGTCAACACTTCACCTTTACTCCTCCTCTCCACCTTCCCACCTTCTTATCCTCCTCCTGGGCTCCTTCAGGAAGCTCTCCGGCAACATCATAAAGCCGTCAAGACCACTTGAGTGTTAATCCACTTCTCACAAAAGATCTTGTCCTTCGACACAAGTCCTACTCGAGTAAACATGTCTGCCTTTGAAAAAAACTGGTTTTAGTTCATTACTAAACAGCAAACACTAATCAGTGAATGACTGGTGTGAAATTCTAAGCGCAAGGAATTGTCGTTATTTCTTAACTTAAATATTCCCCGAATGAACCACCTGGATCCATCTTTATCATGTTCACGATCCAATTTAATCAATCCCATTGCTATCACCTAAAGGATACATATTGCATTACTCTTTCTTATAACATTAAATGTCTTGTTAAGTCCTACATTTTCCAGCCATACGGCGGACAACCTTATACCCATCAGTATCATATATGACGGACTTGTTTGATATTTTTTTCTAACAGGTGAAAAATCCTATTTGTTGTTTGGTGTGTTTGTTCCGTTTGACTGAACTAGAAATTTTAGCTGTGCTAGATCTCTTTTTGACGACTTCTATTTGCTTTCTTGTGAAGGAAGCTCTTTCTAAGGCGTTGGCTGATTGGGTTCTTGGATAGCCATCACATAAATATTCCACACAAAAGTTACGCAGGCTTCCAAAATTACAATTATGACTTACAGCTAAAGTAGACAGCATGAGAGGTGCTGATTCAGATGTTTCGTCAAGAGAAAGTACAGATAGATATCTTTCCAGTACTATTAGTGACTAGATATAAGAACATTGGAAATACAATGGGCATATCATTGTTGCACTCACATACAGAATGATGTATTGCTACGAGAACTGGGGTAATACGCTCTGCCGAATGAAGGATAATATCCGACAGGTACAATTGTAAGCCGAACCGGATATGTTTTCGATAAACGTTATGGACGATGCTCGAAGGAGGAGATTTCACACGAGTTCACACGAAATTACCCAGAGAGAGAGAGAGAGAGAATAAAAAATAATACTCTCTTTTCTTTCATTAAGGAGGGAGAAGTCAGAGAGTTCGGATGTGCACCTCGACCGGCTTCCCGCCCGAGTCAATCCGTCTTTAATGTAACAGATCACCTGAGGCTCAGGACTCGGCTGATGCAAGACCAGTATCTGGGTTGAGGCCTTACTGAAATGCTCTCACAGGGTATTAGCAAACAAGAGAACTAAATCACATGTTCACTGTTCCGTGAAAATGAAAGCCATTTCATGCTGGATCACATTTGCAGTGGTGCATATATCAGTGAGCTTAATGGAAGATATTAATTTTGACAGAACCAGGAAGCAAGCGGTAGATAATTGGATATATCTGAGATATGTCACCAAAATCAAAAGACTGGCCCTTGATCTACAAACGGATAATTTCGTTATAACTTCAGATGGTCAGAAGTAGTTACTGCAGTAACGGGTTTAAGTTTTCAGGCGAGTAAGTCATTACTTGTGAGTTTGTCTCCCTGGGTTATCTCCCTGAACGATTGACATTTAGGAAGAAGTCTCGTATCAGGAATCTGCGACCAAGAATCCGTCTGGGGAATCAATAGGAAATTGAGGAGCGAGAAGAGAAAGGACAGGGGATGGACGGAGGATGCGACAGGAGGTGGAAGAGGAGAAAAGACGACTGACAGGGGAGGATGAAGGAGTGAAAGAAGTAGGACGTGAGAGGGAGAAGAAAGGGGATTCAACTCCCAAGCCAATTTCCTCCTTGTAAGCTTCGTGGACCTTCGAGGAAATTCCTCTGTCAGATAATTTTCTCTCTATAACAAGGTAAACTTATTAACCTGAGCAGCAGATGGTGTGGCCCAAGCTTGCTCTCAGTCCAGAGAAGTTGAGAGACTTAGGGAGAGTGTTCAGCAGGATCCTGGGTGGTGGACGTGGGTGGTGAGGAGAGTTGCAAGGAGAGTTTAGGAGGATCCTGGTGGATGTTGGTGTCGAAGTTACTTGAGCTGGAGAGTGCAGGTGGATCCTGGTGGACGTTGGTGGAGAAAAGACGTTCAGGAGGACTTCGGTCGACGTGGGAAGTATAGTGTAGTGTAGCCTAGGCTTGCAAGAAATTGTTGAGGAGGAACGTTGTTTGACATGGTCGAGTGTGTTTGGTAGGAATTCTGGTTGACATGTTTGGTCAAGAGGCCTATTTGGGGTGTGGTCAGGATGTGATCTTGGTGGATGGTCGTGGTGAGAAGACTCGTGGGTAACGCTCAGGGGGATGTAGGTTAAAATGGGTGGTGAAGAGGCTTTCGGGCAGCGTTAAGGACGAGGATCATGGCTGACGGAGGTGAGGAAACGTGTGGGCCATGTAGCTAATATGAAGCGTGTCAGACTTGCTAAGTTAACTTATTTTCTATTTTTCATTGAGTGGTTCTGAAATTTCTGAGTGATATCTATGTCGTCATGTACGACTGCCGCAAAATTCATTTGACTTAGAAAGATAAGAGAAAGTCCCTAAAACAAAGAATGAATAAAAGTAATTTCCCGCTTTGTAAACCTTAAGTGCTTTATCAATTTCATAGATATTCATATGCGTTTTTGATATTTAGATCAGTAAATATATATTCTATATTAGGTAGAAAAACGAGACTAAGAAATTTGCACAGAATATGAAATACATATTTAGGAAAAGGAAAATTTCCAGCATGATTTCAAGAAGTCGTTAACTACATTAGAAAATTTTAGTCTCGGAACAATGGTTATCATTATATTATCTTAATAGAAAAGAAGATATAAAAATTTACTAAAGATGACGATACTAGGGTTTAAAGAAGGAACGCCTGACGCTTAAAATTCCCAGTAAATGCATGCATGACTCGCTACCCTGACTGTCATCACGTCGGACCCAAAAATCGAAACGCGTTTTTATGGATGCTTTTCCGAGGCGCGTTTTTAAAGATTTTTCTTTTTTCTTTGAGTGGCACTTTTTTATGGAATTTCTTATTCTTTTTTAGAAATACAAGTTGAAATGTATGTATGCTGAACATTTTTGTTTTGCAAAGGAAAAAAGGAAAATGGATCCCCGTATGCAAATACATGAGAAAACTCACATCGATTCAAACTGAACGTGTGAGAGAGGTGGAAATTATGATGAGAAAATAAACGTAATGTTATCAAAACGAAACCACAGCACCGTAATCTAAGTAGGACCAGGAAGGTACGATATTTCTGGCCGTATACTTACACACATGTGATCACTCGACTGTCTATCTTTTGTCTGTATGAATTGTTTGTTCCATTCCTTCTTTCCCTTATCTTTCTGAGCGAATAAAAAGAAATTGAAATGCACAGTTATAACAATAGACAACTCACCTTCATGATATCAAATACTTTATCTGTTCCGAACGGAGATGAATTATCATTACACAGACACACACAAATTTAATTATTCTACTGTGAGCTTTGCTCTGAAAATCTTAATTTCGAAAATACGTCCGTCTTTACTTCAGCTGTAGTTTAACCAGACTGATATAGTGGCAAGATTTTATGCCATTACACTCTCAACAGAAACCATTTAACTTGGCTACAAGGTATGTGAGAGCAGACATTATAGACACGAGAATCTCTTAGGCTTTAAGTTGCAACACGCTACATCACTAGAAGCAGGAAAGGCTTATCTTAAGCTGCGTCTAATGAAACAGGCAGTAGTTCGACCATCCAACTTAACCGGGATAACTTATGTTCAAATTTGGTATCTGGAATTAATGCTTCACTGGCCAGTTACGCATCGAATATATTTCATTCACTCACTTATACAAACTAGTTACCGAATCATTATTTTCACTCAGTTATACGAACCAATACCGTAACAAATTATATCATTTTCACTCAGTTATACAAACCAGTTACGTATCGAATTATCTTTATCAATAGATTTGATGGATTGTTATCCTGCTGGTTGGTTGGGTAAGTAACACGATCTCAAAAGTGATTCATGTTTCTACCCATGAGTTTGTCAGTACTGGTTTATGATGATGAGTCATTGTGTGTGTGTGTGTGTGTGTGTGTGTGTGGACTTTACTACTTCTTTACCTAATACCTAAATATGTAAAAGGACCAAGCTGTTATCAGCTGTGGTGGTCGTGATGCTGGTATTAACATTCCTTGTTGCATTACCTAGTTCCAAGTAGGTCAAAATGAACTAGCCTTACAGACAATTAGGATACTCAAGATCATTTCACTTCCATGGGTTTTCTCATTGGGCAAATCAAAGCATGATGTATTTCAGTAATATATTTCAGTACTCATCCGCTACTCCCGTACTATAAAAGTCATCAAGCCGGTTAGAAAACATAAAGGCTGCTCTCATGTTTGAATATTTCAGTGCTTTTACTGACTTAGGAGAAAAGATTCAAATGTCTTATAAAAAGAAAAGAGTGCTGGTAACTGATACTGCTACAGTCAAAATTTTCTTTGAGAGAATCCAGTAGGTTTCAGATACTACGCTGTCAGTCATAGCTTACATTATTATCCTTATAATGCTGTATGCGTGATAGCCTAGTTGTTGCCGTTCTTGCCTCTCCCAGAAAACATTCTCTCCGACATACCTCGGAGCCTGTGTGGACTGGCGCCCATAACTTACAAAAAGCGTTTCTGTTCACGTCCAAAAGCTTTTAGAGAATTCGCATATCTTTATTTTATTTCATGTTTTTATACTGTTGTATCCTTGGCCGGAGACGTTTCTCTCCGCTGAGGAGGTTCAAAAAGCAATTCATCCCCTGGGGATGCAAGCGCAAGGGACCCCCAACAGATGTTCATTGTTGAAGCGGATATTTATGTCCATGATTTTATTTTTGATAGATATATCTAGAAGTAAGGCACTAGGCCAACGGCCAGTGCAAAAGGCAATGATGACATATCTATATCCATATCTATATCTGTATCTGTCTATATATCTATCTATCTATCTTGCCAATGGTCAATGGGAAAGGTAATAATGACATATCTATATCTATCTATCTATCTATCTATCTCTCTCTCTCTCTCTCTCTCTATATATATATATATATATATATATATATAT